>VUQR01015788.1:0-20229 GCA_015108515.1 Hemichromis elongatus | reverse complement strand
GGACAGAGTCCCATGCTATACATTGTATTAATAAACTCATCTGTCATACTATGTTTGTTTGGATTTAATAAGTCTATGTTGAAATCCCCATGAACATAACTTTTTGATTTGTCCTAATAAATGTTTTATCTACCCACTCCTTAAATATTTCAATATTAGAACCTGGTGTTCTATATATACAACTTACAATGACATTTTTCTTTTTTTCCATACTAATTTCTGTTGTTACACACTCTAAAATGTTGTCCACCACTACCGTCATTTTTTTCACCACCCTGTATTTTAAATTTTTGTCCACAAACTTCTCTTCTGCTCAGAACCCAACCAGCCAAGAAAGATGAGCTTAGACCTCGCCTCTTCCTGTCAAAAAGGAATTCTTTCTCCCTACTTTTGCCAATTGCTATTGCACAGGAGGCTGTCTAATTATTGCCATTTTCTCCATTATACTGTAGGAAATTTAACTTATGGCCAAAGGGTCCTAGAGGCAACTATTGCCGTAAACTGGCGCTATACAAACAAGATGAAATTATTGGTTGCCTTAGGTCTGAAGCAGGGATTTTGGACTGTTAGCAGGTTCCTGCCTCAGGATTTCAAGATTTGATGCCATCTGGAGAACTACATTTGTGCTGTGCGATTTTCTCTTAAAATTTGATTATCGTTTTGGCATTTTAAAAACTGAGGCTAATTCATTATAATTCTTTTTTATTACAACTGTTTCCAGCTAGAAATAGCTTTGGGTCCACTGAAATTTGTTTTGCAATCACACCGATCTCTTCCCAAAATGTTAATCTGGTACTTATGAATAATAGATCCTGAAAAGTAGATGTCTTCAGGACCAGCTTTTGCCTTGATGATACAGGCAAACAAACAAACAGACAGACTTACAAGATGCGAATAGTTATGGATCCCTGCTGATTTGCTCAGGGAGCAATTTTAAGGCTGACCTTTTTGGGGGAAAGGAGGCTATGAATTCAGTGACCCCATTTAAAAACGCCTTTCAGGTGTAAGTCAACCTTAGCAGCGATCATAGAGGAAAATTACTGAAATTTAGTTACGTCAGTGTATTTTTCTTTTTTTTTTGTCATTGTTTTTTTCTTGTGAGGTTAAAAGATTGTTGTGTAACAGAAAGCTGTCTCCTTTTACAGCAGCACTACTTACAGTGAATATCAGGTTTTCCAAGCAATCCCTTGTGCTCTCTTTTATAAATAATAGCCTGTTATTTGAAGTGTACAATGCAATCTAAAGTGGTGCAACAAGCCTGTCTTATCACGTTATTTAAAGGAACAATGTCTACATGGTAGCAAAGTCCAGCCGTTGCCAGCACGTTTACCTTAATACAACAAAGGAATATTTATCTTTTACCTTATTTTTCTTGACCAATTATGTTTCATAATTTTACATAAAGTAATATTTACTGGGGGACTTTAAAACTTGGCTTGTGAGTAGGCGCTCTCAGAAAGAAGCCATGCTGTGGGAATTAGAAGATTTTTTTTCCTAAAAGTTTAAAGGGACACAGCCTGAGATTCACTATGTTTGGGTTGAAGGGAAAAGGATGAAGGCAATCAGTCAATGTGATTTGCTGCTGCTCTATTATGGGATTTTTCAATATACAGCTGTTCATGTCATGACTTTTTCAATGTTGCACTGTGTCCCAGGGGTTGCAGACCCATATTCCCTGACTGATCCACTGTTTAATGTATACACTCCCTATCTGCAGAACTTCTCATTTGCTGGGAATGTTCCAGAGAGAATACCGGTGGTTTTTCTTCCATTTGTGTTTGCCAGCCACATAACCGAATTCACCTATAAATATGGGCTATCATGTCCATTTTCCATGCCTGAGCCTCAGACTAATTTACCACTGGCATTGATGTGAAAGATGAGCCTTTTGTCTCAGGGAAATAGGATTACTCTCATTGATGGGAAGAGGCAGAATCACATCTGCTTAGACAAAAATAAAGGCTGTCGTATGAGAAGATGGCAGTCTGAATGCAGTTTGGGCAGAATGCAAGCAGGGCAAAGCTTTTATTGTAGAGATCTGAAGATCGTCTTGTACAAAACAGAGCAGGAGGTTTTGGCATGTAGATGAGATGGACTTTGTGCTCCTAACAAGGTACCCTGTGTACTCACCTCTCTTCCTTTTTCTCTATGAAGTCTCCTTTTGCCAGTTTCCTAAATACACGTAAACCTTGGGCTCTGATCTCTGTTAGCAGTTTTTTTTTCATAATTTAAAATCATCTTGGGAGTTTACTTGCTCACTTTTATCAGTCTTGTGTCTTTTTTCTTCTCATTATATTTTCTTCCGCCTGTCTCACATGAAGCAAATAAGATCTAGGTCATAACACCCACATATAAGATCATCTACACCATTTGGATACATGCTCACTGGCAAAGCCCTTTTTTCTGATAATTGCCTATAATGTGGTTCTTTTTCTGGGATTTGCAAGCTTCCTGCTTAAACTGCACATAAAATGGCATGCTTCTGAATTACTCACAATTACCACGCACTAGCATGGCTCCTATTCTCTGGACTGTATTTACTGAGAGCACATATGGAGAAACACAGCTTGAGGTTTACAGGCATGGATATAGGTGGGTAAGAATGGGTGAGTCAAAGGATGAGTTCAATTCAATTCAATTTTATTTGTAAAGCGCAGAACAATTGCTTTAGTGCGATGTGTATTGTAAGGTAAAACCTTACAATAATACAGAGAAAAGAAAGAAAACCCCAACAATCAGATGAGCCCTTATGAGCAAGTGCTTTGGTGACAGTGGGAAGAAAAAAAACTTCCTTTTAACTGGAAAAAACCTCCAGCAGAACCGGGCTCAGGGACGGGTGGCCATCTGTAGCAACCGGTTGGGGGTGAGTGGATTGAGACAGGACAGAGACATGCTGTGAAAAAGAGCCAGAGATGAATAAACACTAATAATTAAATCCAGAGAGGTAAATAAACACATCCTGAGTGAAAAACTAACTAAACTGAACTAGTTTTTCAGCATCACTCTAACACAGGATGTTTCTAATTTTTTGAGATATTGGGCAAATGGAAGAAACCATTCTACATATTTGTTTAATATGCACATTAATATGCACATTGAAGGACATATCCTGGTCAAAAAAGATTCCAAGATTCCTCACAGTGTTACTGGAGACCAATGTAATGAAATGCAGTAACTCTGGCTAGATAATGCATTTTTAAGATTTTCAGGGCTGAGTACAATAACCTCAGTTTCATTTGAATTTATAAGAGAGAATTAGAGGCCATCCAGGACTTTATGTCTTTAAGACATTCCTGCAGTTTAACTAATTGGTGTGCGTTATCTGGCTTAATGGATAGGTAAAGTTGGGTGTCATCTGCATAGCAATGAAAGTGTGTGCCATGTCTTCTGATGATACTGCCTAAGGGAAGCATATTTAATGTAAACAGAATTGGTCCTAGCACTGAACCCTGTGGAACTCCATACTTAACCTTAGTGTGTTAAGAGGATTCTCCATTTACATGAACAAATTAGAGTCTATTAGACAGATATGATTCAAATCACTCCAGTGCAGTAACTTTAAAACCTACAACATGATCTAATTGCTGTAATAAAATATTATGGTAAAAAGTATTGAACGCTGCACTGAGGTCTAGCAGTACAAGCACTGAGATGAGTCCACTGTCAGAGGCCATGAGAAGATCATTTATAAGCTCACTGAAGCTGTTCCTGTACTGTGATAAGCTCTAAAACCTGACTGAAACTCTTAAAATAAACCATTCCTCTGCAGATGATCAGTTAGCTGATTTATAAGCACTCTTTTTAAGGATTTTTAAATAAAAGGAAAATTGGAGATTAGCCAATAATTAGCTATAACAGCTGGATCAAGTTATGGCTTTTTAAGTTTAACTACAGCCAGTTTGAAGGCCTAATTCATAGAGATAGGATTAGAACGTTATTTAATGATTTGACTTAAGTTGACTTAAATTGGTTGGTGGGTTCTTTTGCATTTATAAAGAAGCCAGAGTCTAAAAAGAGATTAAATACCATTTCAAGACTGTCATTTTTAGTATCTATATGGATATTAAAATCACCCAGAAAAATTATTTTATTTGAGCTGAGAACTAAATCCAATAAAACGTCTGAGAATTAAGGCAGAAACTCTGAGTGAGACCCAGGTGAATGATAGATAACAACAAATAAAACTGACATTTTAGTTTTCCAGCTAGGGTGGCTAAGGCTGAGCATCAGGCTTAAAATTAATTGAAAATCTATCTGGGTCTTTGGTTGATTAACAAGCTGGGCTGGGAGACTGCTGTTACACTTTTATGTGTTTTATTGAAGTCTGAGAGAGATCTCAAACTGCAAACATTTCTGAAAGCTACTGTAAAAGCCAAGAGAAAATCCCACTCTTCAGCAATTCATACACTTCACTAATGTTAATTGCGAAATAATATTACCACTGCTACTTTTGTCCTGTTATTGTCCAGATTGAGTCTTGGGACAAAAGGGGTAGTAGTCCATGTTTTCCACATTAAAAAAAATACACAATGATCAGAAAGCCTCACACTGATCAGGAAAAATCAAATGAACAAAATACAACTCTTAAGAAAGAGCTGTATTTTGTTAATATGTCAACTTTTTTCTGTTCGGTCAAGAAGCGTACTTTTTCAGCTTCTTTACAGCTCGAAAATTCCTTATGCTTCAGAGACAATGAAAACATATGTTCCTAATGGAACCTTTGCAACAATCTGGATTTTACCACTTTTGCATAGAAAATTAGTATAGTGGAAGGACTGTCTCTTTATGTCAGTCAGATATGATAAACCCACATTAACTAACAGTTTTTGGTCTCCACCAACTTCTAAGGGAAATATATTTTAACAGGAAGAAACCTATGGCAGAACCAGGCTCAGGGAGGGGCGGCCATCTGCTGCGACTGGTTGGGGAGAGAGAAGGAAGACAGGATAAAAGACACGCTGTGGAAGAGAGAAAGAGATTAATAACAAGTATGATTCAATAAAAATAGGTCTATTAACACATAGTGAGTGATAAAGGTGAAAAACTCAATGCATCATGGGACTCCCCCAGCAGCCTACACCTATTGCAGTATAACTAAGGGAGGATTCAGGGTCACCTGCACTGAGATTTAGCAGGACAAGCACAGACTTGCTATTAATCTCTGTCTCTCTTCCACAGCATTTCTTTTATCCTTGTCTTTCCCCAACCAGTCGCAGCAGATGGCTGCCCCTCCCTGAGCCTGGTTCTTCAGGAGGTTTCTTCCTGTTAAAAGGGAGTTTTTCCTTCCCACTGTCGCCAAAGTGCTTGCTCATAGGGAGTTATTTAATTGTTGGGTTTTTCTCTGTATGTATTATTGTAGGGTCTACCTTATAAAGCACCTTGAGGTGACTGTTGTTGTGATTTGGTGCTATATAAATAAAAATGAATTGAATTGAATTGAATCTGACACAATGAGCAGGAAAAAGCAGGAGGGGCAGGTGAAGGGCCAAAACAGGCTAAAAAGACTGATTGCATTTGCAACCTGAACTTCTCTTATAAACACTATAAAGTAATTATGCTGTAACTTTAAAATAAGAAAATGATGATCCATGTTTCCTTTGCAATTACTGTGATTATAAAAGCTGCCTAAAATGCATGCTATCAACTTACAGTCATGGTACCATGAAAAAAAGAAAGCTCAAACATGTCCAAATTCATACTGCACATAAATAGCTGCTATTCATGAGCCGACTGCTTTCATTAAGTCATCGTTATTAAGGCCTGCAGCAATGAAACAGCAGAGTGCTCAGGTATATTCTCCTTCAAACGCCCACCGGCCCGTCCATCAGTACACACTAGACAGTCATTATAGACACTACAGCAACCTACTTCAAATGCCCTCTCTGCCTCCCATTCACTCTGCTGTTCCCGGGTCACCATACAGATATTCTTTTCAGCTGTCAATCACTCATGGATAGATGGGAATTTCCAGCACAAAGACCTTAAATAATGGTGAGAGAGAGATCAGCTATTTGTTGCTTTTATCTGTGATAATTAGCGAGCCACACAGTTCGCGCGGGGCTGGAAAAGTATTGGTTGTTTTTTTAATCTTCCACCTCTGTTAAACACTCTTTCACAAAGCTCTTTCAGCCATCATTCCTTCAAAACATTACTCTCAATTATCAGCTGGTTCTCTTGTGATTGATGTGTGACAGGTGCGTGTGTAGTATCCATCGGGTTAAATAGCTCTTGAACAGGAAGCTCTGCTTGGACAGACAGTATACACATGCACATGGACATAGACTGGACAGAGAGTAGTGGTGAATGGATTACACAGGAAATCAATTACAAATACAGAAATATCCAACTAGAAAAAAAAAATTAAACAGCTACTTGTTTTATTTTGTCATGGTCTCAGGTCCCTGACCTAGTCTTTTTTGTGTTTTTGGACTTTTTGACTCTTTGGATTCTGGTTTATTCTATTATTCTACTTATTATTCTAGTTTATATTTCTGGTCTTGGTTCTTTTGCTTTGTGTTGTATTTGTATTATCTAGTCTTTGGTTTCTGTTACCACATCTCCCCTGTGTTCCACACCTCATGCTTAGTCACTCTTGTCTCTGACTCTCAGGTTTTATCTCTTGTCTCCATGTTTTGATGTTCCTTTTCTGTCTCCTTATTCTGTCTTGTTCCCAAGACAGTCCTGTGTTCAGTGTGTTCAGTTTTGCTTCCCCGGTTATGTCTATTTGTTCCAGTTGTGTTTCCATGTGTTTCCACTTCCCTAATCACCCTCATTGTATATATAGAGAGTTTGTTTTCCCTTTGTCCCCTGTCGGTTTGTCTTCCTCTGTGTTCTGGGTCTCAGGTTTTCCATGTTTCTTATGTATCCCACTTTATGGTCCATGTCCTTGGTATTTAGTTTGACCTAGTTTAGTCAGCAGTGTCTTGGCCTACTTTTGCCTTGTATTTGCATCTTTACTCAGCCACAATAAAATGACTCACTTGTTAAAATCTAGTTTTTTCTCCCTGGGTCTGCTTTCTGGTTCTCACCACTCTTTGCTCCACATGATCATAACACATTTGGCTGTTCAGGATGTTTTTAATGTAATGTACTGGTGTCCATGGGGTGTAGTTTTTGTAGTGTTTGAACTTAATTTGCCCTTCTGAGTTTGTCTGAATACCACATCGCATAATATCACATGATCTTATGCTCTCAGAAGTGTCTGCTTTTATTTTCTGCTGTTCAGAAACGTAAGCATTTCTGTACTTAATGGGTTTCAGCAGAGTAGACGGTGCATGGTGATGTCTTATGAATTTCACGAGGAACATTAGATTTAGTTTTATTTTTTGTTCATATAAAAACAAAGCCTATTCTAGCAGTCATGGTGCAAAAGGGTGGGTACAACCTAGACAGGGCCACAGGTCCATGAGTTGAAATCGAGTATTTAGAGCAGTCTAAAGCCTGAACCTAATTATTTAAAACTTTAGCTATGTTTAACACCAACATACAGCAACATCGTAACTGGATACTTACAAAATGAAATTTCCTTTTTGGGATTGAGGACATTAAACTGCACACAATTTAAAACCTTGCTAAAAGAGAGGTATTTTTCTTTAGAACAATGGGCTGTGTATAAATGCCTAATATTTCCTTTATATGAATAAGAATATTTATCGATTTTGTTTTAACTAGCTTCATCCCTGATGTAATTATGCATCTCTGACGTGTATTTTGTAACTTGTGGCAATTTATTGTGTCTCAATTTTTAATACATTTATTATTTCTTATTCTATTTTCTTTAAAACCAAAGTAAAGCAACTTGATTTATGTTAATAAAACTATTGTACTTTCTGTGTGCATCACAACACAACATCTTCATCTATCTTTAGGCTCCAGTCAGGTGAGGTGAAATGAATATACAGGGTGCACATCATAACAAAATATCAAATTTAATGTGTTAAAAAAAAACATTAACTGAGTTAAATTTAAAAAAGTGTAAGATAAAATTATATTAGTTTGTATCTGAGAGCATTTAACTGCATGGGATGTTGTGTATTCAAGATTATTATATAATAAATAAATATATTTGCATATTGGATAATTTTTCTGTTTTATAACATTTAAAGACTAAAATATTAATCAGTCAATAAGAGGGATAAGCATTAAAAAATATATTTTAAGGATTGTTTGTTGGGGTTTTTTTTGTTTGTTTGTTTTTTGTTTTTTTTAGTGAGGAGGGGTTTTCTGTGTGCTGTATTTCACTGTTACTAAAACTGGGTTTGACTGGCCAAAAATAGAAACACATGTTTTGATTCTGTTGCTAAAAATTGTCGCTGAAATGCACACAGCTGTTAAAAGTGAGATGATACATGTGTACACTTGTGTAATTTGGACTAATATGACTCTTAAATGGTAGATGCTTAACTGTATAAATGTTTGAAAACTGCCTTTTCTTTCCTTGATTGCACATTTCCAGTCCACTTTGTTCAAAGATATTTTAGACACGTGAAAACTGATCTGCTGCGCCAACATTTTTATGTCTATGACGAGACACTAAACCCTATCCTTTCTCCAAGCAGACCAAAGTACCTCACAAGTTTAATAACTACATTGCATAATGCTCTGTGGTCTCTGGGACGATGGGAACTGATTGCACTCAATCATAATGAGCTCCTGGAAAATAGATTTGTCGCTACAAATTATTCTTCAAGGGAAATATCCATTGCCCTGCGTTGTTTTGTTTCACCAGTCAGAACAGAGGTCTGACAGATAATCAGCTTGCCGTTAATGAGACTGGAACTTCATTTTAAATGACACCTCTGAAATTTTCTCCTTCCTCAAAGAGGAGCTGACGGCCAGCTAAGACTGTTAGAAAATATGATCCGTCTCTAGTAGTGTGTTCTTGGTGCAAATCGTAGTTTAGATGACAAGTACAGGACTCCTGTGAAATCGCAAAAAGGAAAGCAGGCAAATCAAAGTAGGAGGGAAAAAAACACAGTGAGTCATCAGTAACACTGTGAATAATCATGTTTATTACAGCCACCTCAAATAGGCGGATGTCACTCTGAAAAAAAAGCTGCACAGGTTGTAGTACGTGGGTGCCTCAGCCAACATTCACCATCATCATGACCTTATCACCCCGGCCACCTACAGCATATGTGCACAACACAGACACACCCATCCTCCCACAGCCACTTATAAGCACTCATCTCAAAACAAAGCAGCCAAGTAAAATGCAACTTTATCCCGACATGCGCCTCCATCTATCACTGATTATTTGTCCTGTATGGTTTTCGAAGCATACTGACATTTTCTTTCTGTCATTTTGAGTGGTAGCTGCACTGAACCACGCTTTTCCTTTGGAGACGGATGTGCACTCTAACCTGATGATCCATGCCCTGATTCCCAGAGGCTAAATGTTTGTGTGTGTCTATGTCTATGTGTGTGTATGTGTGTAGAGGGTCTGCTGACTTCAACAGCTGGCGTCCTCCAATAGGCAGTCAGCGAGTACATCCGCCTAATGATATCACTACTGCTTGTTGATGTGAAAGGTACATAGGGAGAGACAGAGAGGAACAGGAGGATAAGACGAGGTAAACACACAACACATATATCAGTTAGTATCCATTCACAAACCCCTGTAACCTGCTGTGCAATATTGCAAATCTGTCTCAGAGGAAGAGCTTATCATGACGACACATACATTTAAATCTGCTATAATTGATATAGCAATGATGTATAAAGTGACAATACAAAAGCACTGCAATCTGCTCAGCGCCAAAAAGCAGCTGGATACTGTAACTAGATGAGATATTTCTCTCAGGAGTTAGCTAGAATCCAAAAACAGATCAAAAATGACAGTAAATATTGGATTACATTCATCAGCTGTTCAGCAACCCAGCTTCAATTGAATTATAACGTTCCTGTCACACAGCTGCTGTTTGCATAAAAAGGCAACTAAAAGGGTTGCCATATCAATTTACAGGGCAAATAGTTGGTTTTGTTTTCACCTTCCCTTTTATTAATGTCAGTAATTGCAGTTTAGAAATTTAATTAATGTTTATGCTAAGGAAAATGACTCTATAGTTACACAGGATTGTTTATCTATTAATATTAGCTAACACCAGCATGCTGGTCACATCACATCAGTGTATATACACTATATATTTTTATATAGCAGTAGGCACAGTGGCCATATACACCAGAGACAGAATGCAGTATTTATAAGAATTAATATAATGTTAAATATAAGAAGACACAAAAACAAAGTATGGTTGAGTTCAGTTTAATTCAATTGTATTTATATGGGCCAAATTACAACAATTGTTACCTCAAGTCACCTTATACTGTAAGGTAAAGACTCAACAATACAATACAGAGAAAACTCCAACAATCAATCAACGCCCTATGAGCATGCAATTGGTGATAGTGAGAAGGAAAAACTCCCTTTGAACAGGAAGAAACCTCCAGCAGAACCAGGCAATCTACTGCAACCAGTTGGGTCCAAGGCAAGGAATGAAATGGTAATTTGTTTTAGAATTCTTTCAATGTACTGTAAGGTTTTGTGAATATGAGTATTTCATTATGAAATACTTCAAAAAGTAAATATTGATACCTCACTTTTGTAAGGTTACAAAACATCTCAACTTCCTAAATAAGTTCAGTTTAGTTTTAGCTTGATGTTTTATGAGATGGCTACTATTTCTTAATGAAGGATATTTAACAACAAATACCAACATGTATGTTTCTATCATGGGAATTCTCCAGCAAAAACGTATGAAGCTCTTATGTTCTCAAACTGTAACCTCACAGGAAGTAGAAGGGTTTAAATCAGGTTCTGGGGAATCAATGAAAAACTCTCTGCTCTGGGTATTGTATAAAGTAACAACAAACATGTTGATTTAGGTCATAGCTTGTGACTGACATTAAGCAAAAGCTTGGCTTTCCTGTCCATTTCGAAAGAAGTGACCAGAATTTGAGAAGACTTGACTTTGATTTATCAGTTCTGTAACCTTTATTGAAAAATCTCCTAACTAGACACACCTCTCTCTGGTAAAGTTTTCTTTTTCTTTTTCTTTTTTTCTTTTCTGTTCTTTTCCACAACAAAACAATTCAATTCAATCTCATTCAAAATGAGCATGGTAGATTAGCACGACTGCAAACTTGTCTGTCCAGTGGGAGCTCACCCCCTGTGTTTATATGTGCTGCAAATACACTTGCACATTCTCACACACATACACTGCCTTTTTCTCACAGACTCACCACACTTATACATGTTGTAAACGTGCAGAGAAACACTCCCCCGGCTAAATATAAGTGTACATCAGGCTGTGTTGGATGAGGTGGATACACAGTTAGAAAAACTCCCAAAAGACCATTTAGCTTTCTGAGGACTGTGCTGCTCAACTGCCTTCCTGACGGTCAAAAGGAATCCATTTACATACTCCTCCTCTGCGGGGAAAAGCTATACTCTCTGTATTCAATGCACAGATTATAGTTACTCAATTGTTTTTTTTTGCCCGTTCTTCGAAGTCTGATGGAGGGAAGACAGAGAGAGCGAGAGAGAGATGAACCAGTCAATCAGGATCTGGTTTGACAGGCTGCGTGTCTTTATTTAATGACGCATACTGTGGTAGCACAAGACAGCAAATGAACCGTTACTTCTCTGCTTCTCGTGCCTTGCGTTGCAACTGTATTTATCATCCAAAACAAACTCTAAATAGACAGACTTTGGGTGGGAAAAAAAGATTAGAAGGGTAATTTAATTTGACATCTTACAAAAAAGAAAAAAAGTCCGTCATCTTATCACAGTCTTTGTTAATTCAAAGAGTAGAAGAACATTTGCACATGTTCTGTACAGGCTCATTAAGAGCTAAGCTCTTTGTTAATCTCTTGCAAAGGTCAGATTTAACAGACCTGTGTATTTGCACTTTTCTGTTGAACTATCCAATTCACCACACAAGGTTTTCACACCCTTACGCGGGGGGGGGCACGTTGGACCGTTTTTTAGGTTTTTTCCCCCCCTTTGGAAACTCGTCTTTAACCCATGATCATTTTCTGAGAAGAAATTCAGACTTTTTCTTTTGTTCGTGCAGCCTTTGTGCCATTTTATTACACACCTCTAGTGTGTGTTGTGTGAATAGGTAAACACACCGTAACATACTATAAATTATAACATCTCATCGCCAGTCTGAAGTTTTATGTGGCTCCTTGAGACTGCTTCAGGAAATGGCCTTTATTTATTCTTTAAAAGGGTCTGCATTTTTTCCCACACTGCCATCATCATCTTAATCACCATCATCATCAACATCATATCTTAAAAAAAATTGCACAATACTGTATCTATAACAACAAAAATAGAGACAAATATTCAGACAGATCATTTTGTACAATGTACTTTCATAAAATACAATACATATAATGGACTTCACTGTTTGTTTCTTTTATAAAAATACAAATAGCAGTTACAATAAAACATGTTCTCGCTGTGGTGTTCTGTAGCTTAAGCCTCTTTTTTTGTGTGTGAACCTGGTCAATGTTGAGGCTGTGGGTGGCAGACGTTTTGAAAAGATGCTGCAAGACATGAGAGAAGTTAGCCTTCATTCTTTCTGCTATATTTCAGAGAATGTTTCGTAACACAAACAACAGTCTTTCTGAAATCTTACCAAATATTTTTGTTGCTCAAACCTAGAGCATAAAATAAACAAGATTTTCTGCCAGAAAGTTCTAAAGGCAAACTTTTCTCACTAGTGCACAGGAAGCGCATCCTGGCAAAGCTTTTCCAAGCAGTAACACCTAGAGCGATCGCAAACTGGTGAACCATGCACAAAGATCAATGAGTTTTACAATTTATGTACAAGATGACAAAACAGAATATATGTACAAGACGAAGTCCATCATACATATCTCCTAGTGTCCCTCCTGCACAGAATCTTTTTGAATGACCTCCGGAAGTCGTTGTTGAAGATGGTGTAAATGATGGGGTTCAGTGCACTGTTGCAATAGCCGAACCAAAAGAAAAACTTGAACAGTTTTTCAGGGACGAAGCAGGACTGACATAGTGTCTTTAGCATGTACGTAAAGAAAAAGGGAAACCAGCAGATCACAAATGCTCCGATGACCACTGCCAGGACGAAAGTGAAGCGTTTCTCTCGGTTTTGGCGGCCTTTCCAGCGGCTGCCCTTAGTGCTCGGCTCGCGCTTTCTCACATCACTGTCCCCCGGTTTGATTTGACTCAGTTTCGTTTTCCCCTTGGTTGATTTTTTTTTTATTGAGCATGGATTGTTCATATGATGATCAGAGGAGGATGAGTCCTCAATGTCCACTCCGTTGGCCTCACCTTTCTCCTCCTCTGCACCACCAACTCGTTTCACTTCCTCCTTCAGTTCGATGGCCTGTTCGCCATTCAGCTTGTCGTGATCCTCAGCACCACCCAGGCCGTTCTGCTTCTGGTTGGAAGCAGCGATGGTGGCAGTCTTTGGCAGATCCTTTCGCTTTCTGTCTCCGGGTGGTGCTCGCGTCCTCTTTTTGGCAATCTGGTAGATCCGAATATAGACCAGAACCATGATGATGCAAGGGAGGAAGAAAGACCCGATGCAGGAGGAGATGACATACCATTTCTCATCATTGATCCTACACAAAGGTTTAGTAGCATTAGTAAGATTGTTATTATTGTTATAACCATTTTCAGTATTCTTGTCTTTCTTCATAGTGATTAGAGGTGGGAAGGAGATAACTGCTGCAATAACCCACACGATGAAGATGATGCATTTGATGCGACGCGGTGTCCTTTTCAGGTTGTACTCGATGGCCTGGGTGATGGACCAGTAGCGATCTAAGCTGATAGCACAAAGGTGGGCAATGGAGGCAGTGCAGAAGAGAACATCAAGCGCAAGATAGATCTCACACCAAACTACACCGAAGTACCAGTATCCCATGAGCTCATTGGCCAAGGAGAAAGGCATCACAAGGGTAGCCACCAAAATGTCTGCTGATGCCAGAGACACCAAGAATAAGTTCTGGGGAGCCCGCAGGGCCCGGCTTGTAAACACAGCTATGACCACCAGTACATTACCAAACACTATCAACAGGATCATGATCGCCACCAGCACTGTGAGTGGCAGGGCAATCTGGAGGGAGTAAACTTTCATGTCTGTCTGGTTGGTCTCCATAGCAAACTCCATTGGAGCAGGTTGGCCCACTCCCTATCTGAGTTCACCTGAGGTTAAGAAATATCATCCACCAGGAAGGACGGAGCTTGTAGCTCACAGCAGGGATGAGGAAAGGAAGCAAATGAATCACTCCTCTGGGGCTTTCCTCAGTTTTTTCTCTTTCATTGTGTACTGCCTCCTCCAAGAATTAGCCCTTATTATTTACAAGGCTGCCAGTTCATCTGAAAATATGAGGCAACATAAAGAAAAAATCAGATCCTTCAGTGCGATTAATTCTGTTCTCACTTAAGTATGACTTGACTTATGTACAAATATTACCTGTCTTAGACATTAGGTGAGCACTTGAACCAGAGTAACACTGAGAAAAGAGCGTAAAAAGAACGGAGCAGCCTTACCTGAGATGAGGGGCAGTGGCACAACGTGTCCAGTGCCTGAGAGGCACAGGCATTAAAAAACTGTCAGTGGGTAACTTCTTCAGGAAGACCGTTTGGAAGAAAAGAGGCTCCATGTGGCAGATGAAGCGTTTCCTCTGCGTCTCCTCTCTCTCTCCTCACACAATGATCTCTGTGCTGCATCTAGTTGTGCTCAGTAGCGGACCTAATAGAGCGCTAATCACGTTATCCCGGGCGCTGCCGTGCTTCTGTCTGCGTGTGGAGTTTCTCTCCTCAGTGTTAACCAGCGCGCCACTCCCTCTCTTTATATTCCGCACGCTACAAAAAGTGTCCCCATCACCGGCCACTGTGCTTCCGCGGAGTGTCAACACTGGCGTTTAGCCATGCCATGTTTATCTGGTAACATATCGCACTTCACACAAAGTACGGGCTGCAAGTTTAGTGCATCGAGAAGGTATTTAAGGAGGAAAAGAAAAGAAAAGAAACACACAACTGCCGTGCAACTTCTGGACAAAATAATAGGTATATTTAGATCATGCAATGTTGTTAATTTTTGGTTTCATTTGATTTGTTCCCCTTTTAAAATGAATGCTCCAGGTGTTTGACATGATCCCTCGTGATCCTTATGTAAACAAAATAAAACATCCAGAATTACTGCAAGAGAAAGAACACATTTTTTGTAGCAAAGTGCTGGAGGTTTTAATTCAGTTCACTCAGTAATTCCCCCCAGAAAACCATGATCTAAACCACATTTTTGCACTTCTTTTTGCTTCAAAAAGAGACTATTGAAAGCGTAAAGTGCAGCCCGTGTTGGGACAGACATTTTTTGCAGTGCAGCTGCCAGACTCTGTTGCTAAGCAGCTGCCATGGACACACCACGTGGATATCAGAGAAGCATTTTATTACCCACCAAACCTAATTTATTTGGCCACCTTTCACACTCCGTGTAGAACACACAAGGGAGTCCCCAAACTTTGTCGGGAGCAGACCTCTGACTGACTCACAGGCCTGTTTGCCGGAAGGACACATATGACAAGTGGATATAAATATGAATTGGTAGCAGAGGCTCAGGCAGATGTAGAGTATTAGCCCTGTATTCCAAACAGTATCTAAAAAAAAAATCTCTCTCTTTTTTTAAGGACTCCTCTTTCTGTGTGTGTTTCATTGTGGCCACTTATTGAAGCAAATTTACTGATTACCAGAATTTTTTCCCCTATTGGCACAGACTATCTTATCAGTATCTTGTGATATAAACAGACTTCTATCAAGTAATATTTTTCTTCAAACATGCAGGTGGTTTTCTTCTTCAGCACAATCTTATGGTAGCTGCTGATTTATAGGGCATTAAAACCGGATAATGAGGAAAGAAGCTAAAAAGTTTAATTTAAACATGGTTCAAATTAATAAATATCAAACGTATTTTTGCCTTTGTAATGTGTCTGTCTTGCCATGTAATGAGAATTAAAAAACTGTTTTCTGTGAAAAACTTATATATATAGTGAGAAATGTATCACAATACTAGCCTATTAGGAGTGACTGTACTGAACTGTAGATACTTGTTGTCTCTTGAGTGAAATCACACACCAGGCTCCCTTTCACTCATTCTCTTTAAAGTTCATGTGAGCTGGCACTTATGGTTATGTTACCATCTAGTCATCCATTTACAGGAGTCAAGATTGGGGGTGTGGGTGGGGCCTGGAGTTTATCCCACCTGTCACTGAGAAAGCAGTGGGATAAGCCCTCGACAAGTCACCAGTCTATTACAGGGCTGCTTATGTTGCTAATCAATTTTTATCATGTTTTTGTTAGTTTAATCAATGAATTATTGATATTTAAACTGATTTGAAGCTAAATGGCTAACAGACAAATTTCGCAGACTGCCAACTACTTGGAGCAATTTATTTATTTTCCATCCTTCAACATACATCCTGCAAAGTGCTTTTTAACAAAATATTAAAAACATAATGATAAAAACTTACCCAGTGACCTAAAATAAGCCTGCCCAAATATTCCTTTTCAGCATTCTGACTGGATCCTCATCGTGACAAACCTTTTCCTCCTTTAACTCCTGACTAACAGTTCGCGTCCCACCCAATCACTCAGAAACGTAACTATAACTATGACAAGAAACCCTTTGTCTCTTTATATGTCATTTCACTATCTGGGACCACTTCCTCAGTAACAGTGAGTGACGGAGGATGAGAGGGTGTAACTGGTGCAGCGGTTTGGGGAAGGCCTCGAAGGGGACTGGCGACGGCTCCCGGGCCGGGCAGATCCCCATAACTAACGAGAAGCGAATGGAAGAAAGGAAGAGGGAAAGAGGAGAAGAGAGATAGAAGAAAAGAAGAGGAAGAAGAAACGAAAAAGGGGGGGAGGGTGGGGCATGGTAATGAGAACGGCGAGTGAAAGTGAAGGGAGGCATTTATAGCCTGGCTGGAGGGAGCGTGAAGGAGGAGTGGTCCCGCTCCTGAAATTCAGATAATATCTCCACGAACTCTGTTCAGCAGTTCACCTGATGTTTGATTTCAAATATTTAACTTGATGCTTGTGTTACTCTACCCAGTCCAGTTTAACTAGACTATATTTACCTGTCATATGATACATGCATTGTGTAAATAGAATAAGGATGTGGCAGGTAATCACACAACAGCTATAACAATTTAACACTAAAAAAACATTTATCAGCATGAAAAAAAGGTAAACACTGTGGATCTTTACTGAACTATAAAATAAACCAACAGTGGACTGAAGCTGGAAAATGTTTAAAAATGTTCATAAATCTAAGACAGCAAGGGAATGTAAAAAAAAAAAGAAAGAAAGAAAGAGAATAATAAAGAGTTAGTCTTAAGTATTACTTAAGTTTACTAGAAAGTAGACTTTTTTCCTAACTCTGACACATACTGTATGGGCAGTATTCCTCTGACATTACATCAAAAAATCTCAGAAGACTTTGCAAAACCCACAAATGCTAATCCCCTCGTTTTATGTATACAGTTTATAGCTGGAGAAGCCTATGCTAATAGTTTGGTTTGGACACTTTTAGCATTTCTTTAGATTTCATCCTCTGGGGGATTCATTATGGTCCAAACTCCCAGAATCTTCCCAGAAATTCTTGCTTACCACAAAAACTGTGCTGAATGCATTGTTTGTGTTCCACTTAAAAAATGGCTCCAGGGTGACTTGAAGAAGGGAAATCTCGAAGAACCGCGGGAGGACACAGAGTACCCTGCTTATCATCAGTGTGTGCTGGGCGCACTCAGAAGTGCCGTGATAATCTTGACTCCAGTGGTGCTCGTCTCTCACAAACAAACTAAAGCTGCAGCAGTTAAAGGTGACTTCACTGTGTTTAACATCCTGCAGGTGTTTAGGCTGTAGTGAGGATAAAACTACAGCTCTGATTATGAACCAATCATATTTTAGTTTGCAATTTTAGACTAATAATACACTGATGTTTACAGTCACGTGCTTACATGTGGTATGGTGTCTAATTTTCTGATGTTTTTTTTCCAGGGATCTTTGATTTTCTATTCATCCCTAATTTAATGATTTTGATCCCGGAAATGGAGGTATGTCGTGGACCCTGTTGACAGCAAAGCAGAAGCAACACAATGTGGAAGAGATAATTGACATGAATTTAGTTTAAAACATGTAACCCAATAGCTTAATGGATTATATCCAAGAAATATGCAGAAGACTTTTTAATGGAGTTTTCTATCTAATCTTATTTGAATGACTTTAATGGAGTATAACATAAATGTAACTTTTTTAAAAGGTCACACTTAAATTACACTTCCAGTTTAGCAAAGCATGAAGGCATCAATTAACAGGTCTATAACTACAAAACCCTTCAGCACATTTCCTAAAAATACCCTTTTTTAAGCACGTTTTCTAAGGCTAAGGAGGCAAAGCTCAAGCAACAACAGACTTCAGCAGAGATAAATACAGGATAATGCTTCCATAAATAATAAAATATCTATATTTATATCACTTGTATGGAAAATCATATCTGCAAAAAGCTTCAAATTACCTCTAGTTTTATATTGTCATTCGTTACCCTTAGTGTGAGGTAAGCCTTTTTTCTCGTCTTTGTCTCTGCGTGTGTAAGACAAGTGCCTAACCTGAGCCGAGTGACGTCACTCACACCTGTTCTCACGGAAATGGAAGTGTGTCGTTGACCCGCTTCACTGCAAAACAAGGAGCAAAAAGATGTGGAAGAGATAATTGACATGGATTTTGTCGAAAACATGTAACCCAATAGCTTAATGGATTATTAGGAATTCTGTCTGCTCTGTGATGGTCTTCCGTTGAAGCCATAAACCACAAACTATCCGATAAATGCGCGGAAGGCTTTTAACGGGAAGTCAGTGAATATTCAAAGCGCCCACCTGCGAGTCGCTGCTCACAGGCAGAGCCCACAAAAAGCCTCACAACCTAACTCTTGTCTGTCCTGGCTGGTGAAATGATAGCAGCCGTTCAGGGAACTGGCTGTTTTGGGGTAAACATTGTCTCGTGGCGCCGGTTGATGCATGAGGGCGCGCGCAAAGCGCAAGGATACAGTGACACCTGTCGTCTCCAGCAAGAGCCTCCCAGCTCCGGGAGGACAGCTCCGTGGGAAAAAAGATATTTATGGACAACACAGAGGATGAGGAAGTGGAGGAGGTCAATGAGCTCAGTGTTTTTTTCCCCCAAGTTTATGATTTCCTTTGCTGAAGACACACATGTGGGAGAAAGCACTCTCCCACAGTGTGGGAGACTAGACGAGACGATGAACTCGGCTGGTTGGGCTGATTTTAAGGTGGTGGTGATAGCTCCATTAAGACATCATGTTAGTATTATTTTAGGTTTATTTAAAGAGATGAAAGGAAGAAAAGGAAAATTCTGTTTCTACCTTGAGTTGTAATAAAATTTCATGTCTCCAGCAGGGGGCGGTGTTGCACTGGACTGGTGACACCGATATAGCTTCAGGCCATTAAAGAGACCGTGATTACTTAAAAAAAAAAATGCACCTGCTGCTCTTTTATCATCTTTCGTTACACATTATGTAGCATAATTGAAACTGTATTAACCCCAAAGGCAAGGTGAAAATAGCCAATCTGGAAGTGAATTATAGATAGATGCAGGGGCGGATCTAGAGAAAATCTTTTGGGGTGGCATGAGGGTGGCATGGAGATCAGATAGGGTGGCAAAGTCGAAGCCATTTCTTTACACATTTGCAGGTGCTACATTTTTATACATGCCATATATAGCCAAAATACATCAGTTTTTGTTTAAAATAACGTAGTCTAACATTCTTTTTGGCATTAGCCGAAATAACTAAATATTTCAGTTACATTAAAAAATATTTTGGATTTTATGTACTGTATAGCCTATACAACAAATAAGCATATATCCCAATAAGTACAAAATCCAGAAACCTACACAATACAAGGTGGATTAAGTTGGACTTGTATTTTTAATTAAGTTTCACACTCTTTTTATGTTGGAAATACATTCAAAAGTGTATTACATCCTTACATTTACAGCAAAAGGTCAGAAATCTGCACTTTACAAAAAACACTGAACAAAATAATATGAAAAAAACATTTTTCACCATCAGGATTCACTAGTCAAGTACTTAAAGTTTATTTTTCATTACATTAGGCCACGTTGAAGAATATTGTGTCTACAACAGCTGAATGCGGCGATTT
>VUQR01015786.1:77329-115807 GCA_015108515.1 Hemichromis elongatus | reverse complement strand
CCTGCCTTTTGTTACTGTTCACTGTAAATAAACTCACTCGCACCTCCAATACTGTCTGCATTTGGATCCTTCCTCCCACACCACACGACTGCAGCCCCAGTCGTGACATCTTCTTTTCAGTAGGAACTGTGGATGAACTATGAGATTAATTAGGAGAAGGAAAGCATCGAAAACACAACAACAAAACAAAATAGCATTATTTCAGTTAACCTAATGGATAAAAAAAATACAAAAGTAAAAATACAACAGCAGTGAAGAAAAAAATATTTAAAAGCACTAAAATATAAATCTGAACATTTTTCCTAACATGACACTGCATTTTGCAGAAACAAAAAGGACATATTTCTTGCCTGTGATTGGACAGGCTGATGTTTTTTTTTCATTTGTGTATCTTATAAGCTAATTATGAGAGGATGGAAGAAAAGAGTGTGGTAACCACCACAACATCATGCTGCCCTATTTTCAATTAAAGATGCTAAAAAAAAAGAAAGAAGAAAGTCAGTCAAGTACTGTGCATGTACAACCATGGCAATGTGTCATGAGACAGGAAGTGTTGGTTCACCACTGACAACTTTGCAAAAGTTGTTCTTGTTGTTTTTTGTCATGTTTCTTTGAATTGTTACTGTGTTTTGTGAAATACTTCGATGGTTTTATTGTAGTTATTGAGTTTGTGTTTCATCTAAAGGTGTTTTGTTCAGCACTTTGGGGCCGCCATACATTAGTCATGACAAAGTGTGCTACAGGGAGAAACTAAAACCCAAATTGTCCCCAAAAGGAAGTCTGTGTGCCTTGCATGACAACTTGGTTGCTAATAGTGTGCCTGTGTGAAAAGTGTATACGTGTGTGTGCTAAAAGAGAAAGACATTGTGAAGCTCTTTGTGGAAGTTTAAAAAGTGCTGTTGAGTGTGGTGTGTTATTCTGGGCTTCAGACAATTATTTAAATAAAGCCACTTGAGAAGATTGATGGTGAAATCACTTTTTGATGAAACTTCTTTCTCAAACATTTAAAACGTGACAGCGGTCCCCAACTATAAAAAGCTAAAAATGGATGAGAATCTCTTTTAATGTGTTGTATTACATAATATGTAAGTCTATTCTTCAACAAAATATCGTCATCTTGGACAATTTGTAGAAATGTGAGAAACACATACTTAAAGCAGCAATTCATAGAAAAATTAGATTTCTGAGAGAGCTAAATGCTGATTTTCACATTTGCAGCTACATTTCATATGAAGGTTATTTCATGTGGACGTTTTTGATTTTGATTGCCGCTGAACTACGATGTTTTGAGGGTGTAGCAGTGAAGCACGTCTGCCTTGCTAAATGTCACGGACAGTCTGATTTCAATTCAGTTCCCTTTCAGCACGTGTTTTGTAACAAACAGATTGCAAACGGTAGATAAAATTGTCTTTCACAACATGTCTCTGTTCTGAACTCTGTATGTCTGTATTCACATTCCGCTAAAGAAGCACTAAAGATATGCATCAGGGAAGGAGCTTTTAACACGTAAAACTTGCGGTTTGTTAGACTGCACCAAATACGACTGTTTGCCCATCATTATAACAAACAGTCCATTGCCTATAAATTAATGTTGCCTACTGCTGATCCAACAAGTCAATGCTGGAGGCTTGAGGACACAATGAGCAGTGACCTGCCAGGACAAATTAGAATATCATAGTTGGATTGTGTTTGAGAACTATTGTGGTTTGAAATGCTTTTGTTAGTTCAGGCACTGTTTGCTGCTGTTTACTCTTATCTGGAATGGCAGAAGCTGGATGGGAGCTCGCATTTACAAGGACACAAAGCTAATACCTTATCACACTGGCCATTTTTGACTGAAGCTGGAACTGCCTTGTAGTGCCTTATTGCTTTGTAAGTGCAAGAAGTTGCCCATCATTGCATTTATAATGTGAGACTGCAGATAATTAAATTTTGCTTTGACCTTCAGAACACATTGCTTTTAGAAAATGCACAAATTTTGGATGCTATGTAAATATTATTTTTATGGATCTACTAGGAAGCTGAATCATTTGTTGAAATTGTCATGGTTCTGAGTCATTTCAGCCCAATGTGTCTGAGGTCTTGTGTTTTGTGTCATTTTTGTATTATGGCTGATGTTTTAGGTTGATTAGCAGTCTTTAATTAGTCTGTCTTGAGTTTCTTATTTTCCTTTTTGGTTCCTTGTCATTTCTCATTTCTCTAATCTGTTTTTGCATGTGTCCTTGGGTCTTGTTTCCCTTTTCTGTTCCCATCTTCGCCTCCTTGTGTTTCTTTCTATGTTACCCCTGGCTATGATGTTTATCCATGTTTCCCCAGCCCATCATGTCCCTCGTGTTCCCTCGCTTTCGCCTGTCTTTCCTCCACTCCTGTGTCAAGCTCATGCTTTCCATCATTTCCTGTTATACTGTGAAAGTCTTGTGTTCCATGTTCAGTGTGTTAGTTTTGCTTCACCTGTCTCATTGTGTCTAATTTGTCTCAGCTGTGTTCCTCCTGTGTTTCCTGTTCCCTCTTCATTCCTTGTGTACTCAAGGTCTCTGTTTCTGTCCAGTGTTGTGATCTCCCTCATGGCTGTGTCTTCTGGCTGTGTTTAGTTTCCTGTAATTCTCTAGTTTAGTTTGTATTTTCTCTGCTCCATCAATAAAGCTGTGTTTGAATTTATTTTTGCCTCTGCGAATCTGCTTTTGGGTCCTATTCTGCTTTACACGACTATCCAAGACAGAAATACACAGATCTGGTATACTGCTACAATGCTTTGTGTAATGGCACTGACAATTTTTCAGGCCGCATTTGTTTTCATTTACTTTGCTACTTTTGTCATTGTTATTCTCAGGTTGGAAGACACTGTCGTGTCATAAGTTAGTCTGTTCACTCCTACTCGCCTGACTAAAAAGGTTAAAACCTGCGTGTCACAGGCAGTTTGTGGTCACCGTTGTCAGGCGCTATTTGCAACAGAGTCAAGGGTGAAAATCTGTCAGCACCATCAACACTGTGAGAGGCCTTATATTGATGTCACTTCTTAAGCTATTTGAGGTGTCAGAGTGACAAGATAACTCAGAGTTCCACCTCAAAGCTTTTGCTAGTGTTAACAAGATTAACAGTATTATTTACAAGCCCTAGTTTATGCGCTGTGCTACTAGCCATTATACTTTAAAAGCACAAGTATATAACACAAATGACTAAACTGATAGTTTGTAAGTATTTCGTGAAACAGCATTACACAACCTGATCCGATTTTCTTTAATGTAAACAAATTGCAGATAGGAAAATAAGATGGGTTGCTTTGTAGTCCTTAGTGTATGCTCAGCTTTCACTCCATTATCTCTGGATGTTTGTGTGCACCTCCGCTTTCCTGTTTATGTGTGTATGTGGAAACAGGGATTTAAAATGGCTAAAGCAAGATTCTACTAAAAATTTTCAGTACTGTTTGGAGAATATAAGATATATATCTGTAAGCCTCGGTGAGGTCTGCTTTTTCTCTCTGTTTAAAGTCACCCTTGCTGCAGATATGTATTGCTGAAATATAAGGAGAGAAAAAAAGCTAGATAAAAAACTTTTATTTGCCCTTTACCAAATTATTTGCAAATTTCATCTGGCTTGTTACCATTTACTATACGTGCCTAATCATTTATGTGTCTGATTTGGATTCTACTTTATTACCTTTTCTGTTGTCTCAGCCTCCCCAGATGTTATCCCTTTATCCATTTGGATCATGCTAGATAAGGCACATCTAGGGGAAATTTTAAATCCTGGTTTTGTTTAGTTTCTTCTGGGTTTGACAGGACACCAAACAGAAGGCTTAATCGATCTGGCAGGTAATGGAGAAAAAACAAAGTTCTTCTCATGCTGGTCTACAAATTTGCTGCGTTTGGCATGCAGCTGAGTGTAAAGCTTTGTTTTCTCCATCTGGCTGCAAGGCAGATCAGACCATACTGTGATTATTCATCAAGCAGGCACAGCTGGAGGAGGTCATTCACTGGGAAAAATAAACTATGATGGCAGTTGGATGTTTATATGTCTGGTGTAAATAATTTGCATGAGAACAGAGTTTAGATTATGGTCGCTTTCTAGGTACCTCTGTGTATTATAAATCCACACAGAGTTGGCTTTTTGGGAAAGTCCATTTATTGATGCCATAACTGAGATTATTCAGTTATGATGTTTGTATATGCTAAGTGTGAGGTGAACAAAAGCAGCTGTGTTTTTATTTAGGTAAATAATAAAGGATGAAACTATTTTTATATTTAAAGAAGTTGGGAAATAATTAGTGAAACATGAAAATTACTTTTTCTGTGCTACACACCTAAATGTATACAGATGTACAGTCATATGAATCTTTGAATGGACCATTGCAACCATTTAATCAACATTATTATCCTGTTGCTGGAGAATGATGCTGATTAGTTTTAACCAAGGTTTAGGTGTCAGACAGATGAGACCATCTGACACCTGTCTAACTCTAGAAGACTTCAGTACACAGAGAGTTCATGATTGACCAGGTGTCTGCAAGGTGACCTTGAGCCCTCTGGATTCTAAGTGGGCCCAAATAATCATCCCTCCACTACCGTGCTTGACAGTTTGAATGATGTGTTTGTGCTGTTTTTCTGTGCTTGATTTTGTCAAATCTGTTTGTTATAGCCAGACATCTCCACTTTGGTCTCGTGTTTCCAAAGGACATTGTTAAAGAAATCTTGCGGTTTGTTTAGGTGTAACTTTAATTAACTTTACATTAAACATGCTAACTGAGGGCTGTAGGGTCTGAGATGCGGCTCTTGGGTGTTTTGCAATTTCTCTGAGCATTGCAAGGTCTCACCTTGGGCTAAATTTGCTTGAATGCTCAATCCTGTGAAGACTGTAGCAATATGCAAATTGACAAAACCTCTGCTTCTATGGAGGCGGTCTCACTTGATCAGCTAATCAACTGGATTTGATTAAAGGCACCTGACTGCTACTTACCCGCTTAATACCTATGGAAGCAGCAAAGGTGTACTTAGTTTTTCTTTTTCATAGGGCTATAGGCACAGGATAAAATGGGTGGCAGGTGGGGGAACCCTAAAATCAGGTGAAAAGAACTACTTATAAATAGGTCACACAATAATTTATTTTATGAGGCTGTTATTAGCACTGGTATTTGTGGGTTCAGTCCGAAGATATAAGCAGATGTTTCATGGGCTGTATGGCTGATTTCCAACCCCTAGGCACTATGGCGTTCGTATAGAAGGTGGAATTCAGTAAATGAATCTCATCAGCATCATCACCTTAAATATAAATTGGTGTCTGCTATCCTTGATGTAACCTAACACTGACCATGAACACCATGTCTGCTATGGAGTCCAGAATAGTTAATCACTGGGAACTTGATTGAAACACTGCAAACTAGCCAGTTAAACTGCACTTTACTGTCCCAAACTGCATACTCTGCCCACAGTACTGTCTTGCAGTTTGACTGATGCAAAATTTGTGTTAAATGATTTAGGACACAATTTCTAGTTTAGCAAATGCTGCTTGCTGAGCAGTCAATGTCATAAAAAATAATTTCTAATTTCCTGCTACTATCCCAATCTTGCACATTTCTCAATCTCTCAGAGTCCATCTCTCTCTCTCCCTGAGAATTCCTGCGCATTTAGCTAACTTGCAGACACATTTTGTGACAAACTCTGCAGAAAGAGTTGTCTGTTTGGTGATATTTGTTGAGCTGCTTGAAAAACTGAAATGACCTCCCACTCAAAAAAAGAAAAAAAAGAAAAGAAAAAAGCTGCATTGTTTATGTTTGCTCATCGTCTGCAGGGCTAGTTACTTGCATTATGTCTGCAATCACAATGCATCACAATGATGAGGAGAAAAAAGCATGGATTAAGGGTTATATACATTAACAACATTATGCATTAACCTTTCTATCTGATTTAGCTGAAGGTGCAGGAAAGCTGCTGCAGACAGCCCACTTCAAAACCCAGACTCTAGGTGGTCATCACCACACATTCTTTACAATGTATTGAGGAGTATATGCACTGAGTATGTAAAATTAGGAATGAAATATGTTGCTGGATTCTCTGGTTTTAATTTTGAACCAAGACATGGTGAACATTGCTTAAATCTCAGGTTGCATTCCTCCATCCTATATTGCCCTCTTGTGGATTTCACCATTTCACTTATCCCTCCATACATTTCCTCTTTGTGATTCATGTTACTGATGCACAGTAGGGTGAGTACAACTACAAGTTTTTTTCTTGAATAGCCAATAAGAAAGTTGCAAACATTAGTGTCGTTAGAGCTTCTCCATGTTCTTTTAGACAAAGGGATAGTGAATGCCGCCTTTATGATGGTACTTGTAGAATTTCACATGCCAACACTTTACTAGAGGACAAAATATTTTAAAATTCAGATGGAGGAGGTTGTATCTACCTATAGGATGCACATGACCAAATGGAGCAAATAGCAGTAGGTGCGACCAGGTTAGCAAAGAGACATTTTTATTTTTGGTTTACTTTTACATGACATTCAAGTTCACTTCGACAGTCAGTTATAATTCAATGTGGTATGAAATCATATTTGACATATCTGCATATTATTTGCATATATGTCACTTTAAAATATAGGATAAAAAAGTAATAATGGAAAATATATGTAATTTATGTTGATAATTTTAAATGTTATAAAAGTACATTCATAATGCGCTTCCTTTTAAAAATAATGTATTTTTCCATTTTTTTTATAGTAATAAAGAGTTAAAAGTATTAAAAACAATAAATAAATAAAGTTAATATTCAGCACAGAGCAGTCCTTCTTTTGCATTCATTTTAAATCAGGTTGGAAACCTTAAAACCCAATATATAAATTCCATGGTTGATTTATGAACAAATGTTCTTTCTTAGTTGAATTGAATGCAGGGTTTTAAACACTTGGTCTGGTGAGGAACACCTCCTTCAGACTGTTTAAGGCCTGCTCCCGAGTGATTCGCCTCCATTCCTCAGGAATCTTTATGGGCTCCCTCTTAAACTCCTGTGCAAACCTCTCATTGAACTTCACCAGCACATACCTGCATCAAAGAATTAATTCATTTAATAAATTCAATATAATTGAATATTGACATATAATTTCTACAATAAAGAGTGTTTAAGTCACACAGTACCTCCAGTAATCACTGCCCTTTGTGCTGTTTGGGTTGTCAGGAGAGAAGCTCCAGTCTGGGTAAAGTGAATGGAGAACGTTGTTTGTTGTAGATATATCATGTGTGTCCTTGTCTTCGCTCATGCTTTTAGGGCAACTGATGCAGGATACAGAACTAGAAGCATAAGGCAGCATGCCTTTAGGTCGATGGAGCAAGGCATTGTGAACCTCATGCCCCACATCCTCCTCCTCACACGGGGCTCTGCAGATAGGACATTGTTTGTCACAGCCTTTCACTTTTTGGAAGAGGTAGTCTTGGGGCTGAACTGGAAGGCAGTTAAGAAGTTGGGTGGTATCCACATTATTGGAGAACTCTTGATCAAGGTCCGTCTGCATCGCAGCCACTGACTCCAGTAAACATTTAACAAAACAGTTCCATTCTATAGTGATACTAAAGAGGGGTCCAGTCAGGCAGGTCCTGATCACATTAACATCACCTCCCTCTAAAGTGAGACACACTCTCTCCAGCAGTGGCTTTGTATCATGCAGTACTCCACTGATGCCTTCTGTGGATTTGTTCACTGCTTCTTCAATTTTTCCTACAATCTCGCAGAGTATCTGATGCCTCCATTGTCCCAAGTTGGTTGAATCAGTGAGGTGAGCTGTCACTGTTTCCTGAATCTTCCTCAGTCTGAAGTTGTCATAGAAAAGCAGATATTCCAGGAAGACTTCAAATTGATCTTCTTTAATCATCTCTTCCAGCAAGCTTTGGTGGAAGGCCGTGGAGGAGTTGAACTGCTGAGCTTTACCTTGGATCTCCTCTGCAATAGATATCCCCAGGGGACTGTTGATGTAATCCAAGACTGTGGGTTTGATGACCATGGAGATGAATGCTTGGGCCACCCTTTGACACTGGTCTCTTTTCCTAAAGTTGTAGATAAACTCTGCCGAGTACATGCTTTTTCTTTCAGTTATACACCTCAAGAGTTCTGCATCTTTGGCAATGCGATTATGCAGGTTTTGAAAGTCTTGGCATGAAGCATTACAGAGATACACTTTCAGATCCACTTCAAAAGCTGATCTAATGTCCACAGAATTTTCATTTAAAGATTTTTCAATATTGTGTAACAGCTCTGTAATGTAACTGTCAGAGAAATCTGCTGGTAGGTTACACTTTTCTGCTACATACTGTTTGCATTGCTCTATGATATTGTTTGCTACCTGTTGAGCTTCTACCTTCTGTTGTTTGTTGTTGTCTTCAAACATTTGCTTTAATCTGCTGCGGTATCCAAAATGCTCATCACAAACTTGGAAGTAAGTGTTCTGGTTCTGGCCAATCATTTCAAGCTTTTTCATGTGTTTCTGGAGGCCACGGCTGATTATATTCTGTCTCAGAATATCTTCTACTCTTGGAGTAATATCTTTTGTTTCTGAAGGCCTGAATTCAAAGTTGGACAATATCTTACCCCACACAGCCTCAAATTCGTCCTCTATCTCTGCATCTTGCAGAAGAATTTTTGTTGTCTTGCTTTTTTCTACTAGTGCATCTACCTTGGATTCTTGCTCTTTTTCCAGCAATGCTTTAAATTTTTTAAGCTGTGTGGAAGAGTAATAACTCTCATAGACTGCCTCCAAGCTTTCCGTTATCTCTTTAGTTACTCTGTCCTGCAGGTTGTCAATTTTGCTCGTTAGGATTGGCATGAATTTGTCAGATCTCATTTTGAGATTTTCCTCTTTCATCACATATGTCTCTGCTATTGACGTGAGTTTGTTCACCTCTGCTTTGACTTTCTCACTGGCTTCCTTCTTTAATTCACTGAGAAGGTCATTTTGAATAGATGTATCCAAAGCTTTTCCCTTTGTGGTAAAGATTTTTTTTGTTGCGCCCATTAGCCAACTTTGCATGTTATCCAGTAAATTGTTTTCCCAGTAGGAAAACTCTGTGCACAATAAAGAAAATGCCAAAGCTATGTCAGTGTTTTGGAGACCAACGGAGAATGACTCCTCTTTGATCGCATCCCAAACAGAACACAAACGCCTTGTAAATTCAGGCAAAACTGGGGCTTCTGACTTAGCGGCACTCCTCTTCAATGCTTCAAAAAGGATTTCTTTAAACTTTAGAACATCCCCACTATAATCTGTATCAACTGGTTCAGAGAGGGACATTTTGTACCATGGTCCTTTGATAGAGATTGTGCAACTTGTGGTCTTTTCATCTTTATCATTATTGCTAGTTTGCGAAAGCACCTGAGAAACGTACCTTAATTGTGACGCTTGTAATTTGCTATTTAAGTTTTCATTCTGGACAAAGAATTGGCAAAAGGGCATGGAGCCAAATTCTTTCATTCGCAGGAGAGCATTGACTCTGACACTGAGGTTTGTTTCAAAATCAAAACCAGGATGTGAAGACATGCTGTGCATTAAAACGTCACTCAAACCTGTTGCAAAGGTGGCCATTTCATTGTCATTGACCAGTATATTTCTTTTGCTGTCCAGTGAGACTGAGCAGAGACCTCTGACCTCAATTAACAACAAAACATCACACTTCATGTCCTTTCTGAGATTTTCAGGAAGACACAGGGCAACCATGTACACCCCTCTTGAGGTTTGTTTCTTCCATTCAGGGAATTTCACTCCAAACAATGCAGAAAGAATCTCTGCATTCCTTGCATTATAGTCGCCAAGATTTGTCAGCACTCTTGTCCTACACTGTTCTTGTGGTAGGCGGCGTTTGAGCTCTGTAAAGACACAGCCCAGCCACTGGATGGGGATATTTGAGGCATCTCCATCCATTAGTTCAAGTGGAATCCCATAAAGAAGAAGATCTGTAGCTAAGCTAGGTAGACGTAACACATTTTGGCTTCCGCTACTGGGGCTGATGTGTGCTAGCTCAAAGATTAGGCCTATCTCACGCAGAAAGTGCTCAGGACCTAATGCACATGCATCAGGTTCATAAGAGGGATCAGAGCAATCATCAAGGCTCATTTGTTGCTTGCCAGAAGTTGAATCGTCCATAGCGAGTGTCAGCTCTGATTCATTTGGTTTTTTCTCTTTGAATCTCGAAGTGCTATTTTCTCCTGACTCTAAAAGGCAGCTTTGGTCTTTTTCATTTGAAGTAATTGATGACACCTGCGCCATGATTGGGTCTTGCTTGAGATGTTCTTTCTGTTGTGAGTGTGGTTCTGTGGTCTTTTCTTTGGATTCTGAAACCTTCAGTTGGTGGCTTCCTTCAGACTGTTGCTCAGAAAGTTGCAATTTTGGACATACAGACTGTATCTCTGTTCCATCTTGAAATATTGAACCAGTGTCTCCAAGTGTGTCTTTGACTCTTTGTTCAAGCTTATCCAAATCTACCATAATGCCTTCTTTTTTTACTGTCTGTGGATTTGTGAGGAGATCTTGCGTCTTTTTTTGTTTTTCAGTTTTCTTAAGTTTTAGAGTCAGCCAGCTGAGAAAGTAACCTCTCTTCACTTTATCTTTAGTAGAGAGAGTATCAGTAAAGATTTTCATAGCTGGGGTCATTTTGTAGCTTCTCAACTCAGTCAAAATGTCATTCTTTTCTTTTTGCAGCTGGGCGTCAATGTCTTTTCTTTCTTTTCTGTGCTTACTCTCTGCTTTTTCTAGCTCTGCTAGTTTGCTCCACAAAGGCCCCTGTAGAGGAAGCTGTTTACGCATATATTCAGCAGATCCCTCATCTAAACCCTTCAACACTTCCTCCACTGTGGCCATGGCTTTTTGACAAACGGGTCCTTCGTCCACATTTAGGCCTATCTCCATCGCTAATTTTGCTGCTTCCTCAAGTATAACAAGTTTCAGTTTGTCTGGTAGCAGATTTTTTAGAGTATCATATAGCTTACTAGCCAGTGCTTCCTCACTCAGACCTCTGCCCTGAATCACAGATTCTTTGGGAAGCCCCATGTACTCTTCAAGGTTCTCATCAGCAAAACCAACAACTCTGTCCTCATTTCTCTCAGTGTCTAAAAGATCAACGAGTATGAGTTTGCTGTCTGTATCCTTACAGCAAGTGAGTAGTTGTTTTTCCTTCTCTTTAAGATTTCCACAGAAAACAACTATAGCTGAAGATGCCTTGCATAAAAAGGTAAGACATTTCTCATGTGCACTGGCATCACCCCGCAGATTGGAGAAGACCAAAGGGACTGGGAAGACGCCTTTCTTGCTATCTCCAGTGGGTAGATGCCATCCAATTTCTACCAGGCCACCTGAAAGCCTTTGGGGTAGCTGCCCTCCTTCCATCCCCCTATGGAGAAATGTTTGACAGGATGATGTGACTCCACGTAACATATTGTTTAGCACCTGTGACTTGGACACACTGCAATGACCAAGCCTGACAAATGAAACTAATGGCATGCATGTGCTTGCCAAATCCCCCTCTTGGATTTGGCTGTATTTATTTAGGGGCTGAGATCTCCATTGGCCCACAATCCCTCTTAATGGCCAAAGAAGGAAGCAACCAGGCTCTTCTGGATCTTTGTTTGGAAGGACCAGTGGTATAGAAAACTGGCACTGCATCATTCGTTTGGAGATCTCTTGCTGAAGGAAAGTACTGGCAGACATATAGACAGCTGTGATTAGATCAAGAGGGTTGATGGCACATTGGCTATTTCGTTTAAAACTACTGAGCTCCTTCCCGGTAGATTTGTTGTCATCGTTTTTAATGAGATTATGAAGAGACTCACACCAAGGAGTCCGGGCATCTTGCCTGAGCAGCCAAAGGCACTGGAGGAAAGCTTTTGGTAGATCAGAGGGCTCTAGAGGAGACTGGCTCCCCAGAGTCCATGTAATAATGTCTAACATTGATGAAACATCCAGTGGTACAGTCTGGTAGGCCTCCAAGCCAAGCTCATGCAGAACCTCTGCCTGGATATTATCCTTTGGAGATTCTAGTTTAAAAAAGAAAACACAGTAATTAATGCTGTGGATTTGATTTTCCAATCTGGGATTATTGGACTTTAATCCATTTAAGTGTGACACAGACTTTGATAAAATAAGCAACAATAATTAGTTCAATTATACAAAAATCTACTGTACTGTGCATAAGCTCTTCTTTTATTATGCTTTCATTTCTATTTAATTGTAATTTTTTTTTACACTTCTTTGTATTGATTTTGTTTCTTTTCTTTTTCTAACAGAAAAGGCACATTATCATTTAATCTATTATTTGAACTTGAAACTTAAAAGATTGTTTTTCTTCTAATTATTATGTTCGTTATGAATGCCATTTAACTTTGGCAGCCTAGAAGAAATGCGGTTTTAATAACGCTTTTTTTTTAGAACAGTATCTCCAAAACCATTTTAGCCCCAAACCGTTTTAGGTCACAAAATGAGGTTACCAAATTGTATCTTGCTATCAAGAGAAGAAGAAGAAGAAGATTATGCGCAGCATGGTGCAAAAGTCTCGTGTCATTCTTCATTTCTTTACATTTTCTTCCAGTTGTCCAGGCTATCTAAAGGTACTTCAAAGTTTTCCTTTGGACATTGACTGCTTTTTTCACCTATATTTCAGTCCAGTCCTTGTACTTGACCATTCTCAAAGGAATGGTTTGTTTGTTTGTTAGCTACTTAATACTGACCTATGAATCATTAAAGCATAAAAAAATAGTTCTTTTTATACACATAACAGACATTTTAGCAAAAAATGGTTTCATGATATCTTTAGACATTTTGTTACTAGAAGAATGTTTTCAAAAAGATCTTTTTTTTTTGGAATATTTTAGTGGAATCTGAAATATTGTCAGGCATAAAATTTAATTTTTTGCACCAATGAGGTAATTCCCAACATGCCAATAACTGAACACTTGTCATATCTCAGCATGATGTACAGTTGGAAAACTATCTACAGCTGATGAACATTATATAAACATCATGTCTTAGTGAAAGGGAGGCTGTAGCGAAACCATTATTGATGAAGAGAATCATGGAGAAATCATACAAGAACTGGACTAAAAATCAATAGTAACAGGTCTTATAGAGTGATGAATTCAAATTTTGTCAGATTTATGGTTAAACTTGTCATCACTATGTATGGAGGAGGTCAGGAGAGAGGTACAGCACAAGAGTGAATCTACAGCTATTTAAACACTGCAACAACTCAAAATCTTTCCAAGTATATTTGTCTTAGTTCCAGTCAAAAGTATCGCATTACAATTTAAATGAGACACAATCAGCTAGAGGGCAACATTTCAGTAAGCTAAATGAACTTGTTTCAAGACATTTATTCTTGAAACTAGAGAAAAACTAGAGGTTTTTCACTTGTTTCATTGGCAGATTTTTTGATATCTTGTATTAAGTGAAAAAAAATCTGCCAATGAAACAAGTGAAAAACCTCTAGTTTCAAGATTAAACGTCTTGAAACAAGTTCATTTAGCTTACTGAAATGTTGCCCTTTAGCTTTTTGTATCTTCTTTTAAGTGTAATGAGATAATTTTGACTAGAAATAAGACAAATATACTTGGTAAGATTTTGAGTTTTTGCAGTGAACATGGTAAAGGCTCTGTCATGGTTTTAGGCTGCCTGTTACTCAGTGGTGTTGGGATCTTGTCTAAACCGATGGATTGATGAATGCAGAACATACTATCAGAAGTTGATCTACCATGCAAAAACACACAAGAGAACACTGTTAGTCATAGACTGGCATCTACAGACCCAAGACCTCAACATTACTGAAACAGAGAAGAGTACAAAAGACAGGCAGCATCCACAGAAGAGTTCTGAACACCCTTCAGGTCAGAACTATTCCTGACGACTACTTCAAGAAATCACAAAAATGCTTGCTTAAGATAGTTCAAGCTGTTTTTGAACACTAAAGGCGGTCATTCCAAACATTGACTTTAAAACTAATCAGTCGTCTAGAAAGCCTTTTCTTTTACTTTATGCTGCTGTGTGCATATTTTTTTGATAAATTATTACATCATTATACAAAAATACAATAATCAAAGAAATTGGTCCTTTATTTATCCTGGTAAAAATCTCAATTAGATTAAAATCTCATTTCCAAGAGAGATCTGGCATCATGGTAGCAAATGACAGGTGACTGACTTCAGTAGTGTAGATACAAAAAAAATCATTGTAGAGCATGGGCACTGAGGCATCGAATTTCTCCGGCGAGCGTACTCGCTGGCTGACTTTCAATAGCTACGCAATACCCACAGTACGTTCAAGTATTGTAAGAATGAAAAACAATGTTCAAAATGAAACACACGATAATGATGCACAAACCCCTGACAAACAAAGAGATAAGAACAAAAAGGAAACATACTTTTCTTCTTGCTGCTCAGTCTCTTATGAAGCTTGAGCGACATGATTCAAACTGATGAGGCTCTGCTCTCTTTTAAATTAGTTTTTCGTCAGTGGTTCAACACATCACCATGCATGTAGTATTGAGTGGAACCCTGTGAGCAAAACAAACAACAAACAATAACAGCAAAAGTCATTACTGGTATGTAACCTGCAATGCAACATCTATATGGTCTAATACCGCAAATACCACATGAATAGGCATTGTATAAAGCTTTGTTGTCCTAATAACAATAGAAGGGAAAATCTCAAAAGATGGATCGTTTTGCAAAGTACAGAATGAAGGTGGTTTGTCGTGATTTCTATCTCCCTGAAATGCTCCACTGAAGCAAGACCATCTTCCTCGTTCCATTTTTTTTCATTGTACTATGATAAAATTTCATCCTTGCCAAACTAAATGTGATACGCTGATATAATGGCTTCACCTCAGACAGATTTGTACAGTGTCAGAAACGTAAAGCACACCTCTCATAGCTCTTCACTGCGATATTATGTTAAAAAGTCTTACAGCATTAAGCTTGCAACTCATTAGATCTGATCAGTTTGAGTTGCTGTGCATGCCTGAGAGCGTGAATAGCAGCAGAATAATGGTTTTTACAACTGGTATAAGATTAATAAAGTAACAAAAGCAGGTAATATAGTACAGCCTGCTGTATATGACTCCTAAGTCTAATAATCGATTACCCAGAACAGTTAATAATGAATTATTTAATTAAGAATGTAATCATCAGTTACTAAGTTTGTGAAGTATATGTGATTTATATTTGGGTTATACATGAGTAATTAATATGTATAAATACAGATTTTTGAAGACTTGTCACGTGAAAGAGCATTTAGCAATATACTACCTCATCAGTGATTTACACATTCATTGTGATTCTTTTAATGCTGAATCAGCTGTAATCTCTCTGTAAGTAACAGAAGAGGAAGATCTGAAATGCATTTTGGATGTAGTTGCTGCTTTTCAGCTGTACTCTTGCTACTCTCAACAGCCGAGATCCAGTTTTGTAGTGCTGCTCTTCTTCCCCTTATTACTCTTTGTGCAGTAAGTATGCTGTTTTAATATGTAATCTCTGTTAAAGCAGGTATTATGAAAAAGTCTTTTCTTAAAGTTGTGAGAAATCCTAAGTTTCTTACCAATTTCTCTTCACACGACTGCCTTTGTCCTGTAGATGTGACGTGTGACCAGTTTGGCAGTGTTAGAGCGCTCTTATACCCATCTGTTCAGTGATAATACACAGTGATAACGCATTCCTGCACCTTTATGTAATCGAACATTCATTTTCATTCAGGCTCATGGGACACGTCGCTAAGTGTAAACAAAGGGCAAATGGTGATTAGTGATATAAAAAATTCTTTACATGACAAGGTTGACACTTGATCTTGATAAAAGCAGTGTCTTTCACAGTGCAGGGCCAGGCGAAATGTATTCACAGACACATGCCCAAAGGATTATCAGTGGCCTGCAGGGGTTAGAGGCGACACTCCAGACAATGACGCACACAGACCTCTGTCACGTGTGATCTCAAAGATAGGTCTATCTCGTTAAGATAACGGCATAATTGACATACTGATGCATCCTTTTATTCGTAGAAAACCACAGTTTCTGAATTTCAGTATAGACTTACTATCAGAAATCTTTGACTAATGTACAAACAGTGCAACAATCAGTAGAGGATGGAGGTGATCAGCATTTTGAGTTTTTTTCTGATTTTGGAAACTTTATCTTGATAGTAAATAAGCAAAACCGGACATTTCATATATTTACCCCAACTTGTTAGTAACACTTTCTGGAATTCTGGGTTTAAGTTAAATTTTATTATTGCTCTTCTTTCTATAACGTATCAGACATTATAAACCTTTCTTTAAAAAATACATCATTCAGAGGTAACTCTAGTATGTCTCAGTATTAAGCTGTTGTTGGTCAGCTTATCAATAAGCCTGTTACACACTTAACCAAAAGATAAATTAAATTGTCTGCATCCTAAATTATCAATAGGCTTTTTCTTTATAGATAAATAAATGGTCGTCTGCTGCAGCTACTGGAAAGGTGCAACACACACCTGAGGGATAAGGGTTGTGCATAGGAAAAGATTACTGCTTCTCTATTTCTGTCCTGCAAAGCTCTTTAGCAGTCTTACCCTTATGTGTCAGAGACTGAGACAGTGAATGGTGAGTGTTTGTTTCTGATTGCTCGGACCTGTGCTTGTGTGGATTTTTATTTTTGTTCAACAGAACTGAAGACAGCAACTGAAAACAAAGAAGGTCCTAAAGGAATAGTGGTCAAGATGTTGATAACCATGCTAACAGCTATGTACATGGTGGTCAAAGTGGTAGAAACGGTAAGGTGATTATAATGATAGCACTCTACTGTTCAGATCACAAGTGTTTGTAGGTAAATGGCATTGACAACAGCTTTATGAAATAAGAATGTAGATGTGAATCATGCTGCAACAGCTGGTTGGTGTAAACCACATTTATACTTACAGCCTCCAGACGTATTCAGGCAAGTGATGTTAGTTCAAACTGTCAAATGCAGCCCTGTCATTGCTCTCTGTTTTTTTTATTCAGTGATCTAAATATGTTTGCCACACGTAAGTAGTTTCTCATTTAGAGCTGAGCCAGTTTTTGACCTTTGATCCATTGTCATATGTCTAAGCAAAATGTCTTTTTATTTTCAGATAGGGGCGCATTTTGCGCGGGAACAGGACCCTTTGCCTTATGTGGTGTCTCAGCCTTTGCCTTGGCAGGTTCACTCAGTGTCTCTCAGCCGGAGGAGCAGCAAAGCAGATGAGGTTAGTTATAGCATGATCGCTGCTGCACATCATAATTTACATTACAAACCACTTCAGGTCTGCCCATGTAGCTTCATTCTGTGGATGAGAAAAATGTTGTGTAAAACCACATTCTCTATTCTTATTCTGTATAACTATTGTCATAAGATCTTCATAATCCCAGGTATATTAATAGTAGTAGATTTTTTTTTAATCATTAACTCATCTCAACTCATAACTGATCTTTTCTTATTCTTTGGTTTTAGTAGTAAGAAAGGCCAGCAGTCACAGTGACTTAGCATATGATGCTACAAGCTGATCACATGTCCTTCTGGTGTCCCTGAGAAGGTCGGGGCATGAAAGCAGAGGAATTTGTCTTAAAAAGCCAGAAATTGTTTGCCTCTATACTCAGAAAGCAAAATAATATATTTTAACAAATAGAGTTGACTTTTTCATTAGACTCAGAGAATAACCTTTAGGCCCTTGATGAATCAATGTCTGTGAACCAATCGATTTTAGTAGAGAGATAAACACCCTCTACATCTTCACAGTTCACATCTGATGACTCCTGAAGGTTTTAATATGTATCCCTGAAAAAAGAAGCAAACTTCAGTCCAAGTTGAAAGAGCGCAAATCTTTGCATTAAAGTTGAATTTTAGTTAACGGGCTTGTATTTTCTTTGAATCTTTTCTAAGGTTACTTCTGTCTAAAACCTTCACATGACTCAAACTTGCAAATACATTGAGGAGAAATAGCCTGAGTGCTAAATGTGAGCACAAGTACTAAAATGAAAAGGTGACACAACAGTCATACTCAAGAAGCACCTCTATACCTTTTTGTGCTTAGACTGGCTACAGTTCAAGTTCACTTTAGCTTGTCTGGTGAAAGGAGGGAGCAGACCTCATAGACTAGGTTATAACGCCAACATGTGGGACTGAATATAGGCACGAAACACACATCCAAATTGGCAGGTAAGCATGATAAGCTGGTCTGGTTCTCAGACTCTGGCTTCCCTGCCGCTGCTCTGCTTGAGCTATAATCCCAATCAAGGGGATTTGTGTTTGAGGTCATTACTGATAGAAAGAAAGCACAGTCACAGACACACATGCACTTTGGCTATTAGTTCTTTAAGTGTGGAACCTACTTTGCAGTTTAGTATTTCAGTTTAATATTTTGCATATCTTTAACTCTGAATGTTAGCCAGAGAAGATAGCACTATTGATAATTCTTAATCATAATCTGTATGTTACATTTTGTGCACTAAACCAAGACTCTTCTTCCTGTGTCTGTCTGCAGATCTATTGAGAGTTTTATAACACAAGGCTGTTCTATTTCATTTACAGTATGATGGCCTCAGGAGAAACAGCATAGGCGTATATAGAAAGAGTAAGTAACATTTGTAGGTGAATAATTTAAATGCAGGCTATTATTCTGCTGTGATGACTGGCCCTGGAAAAGTTGTTCTGAAAAACTATGAAATCCAATTGAAAAAAAGATTTTATTCAGAAAAATAGCCTGCTTCAATAAATGCTAATATTTAAAATGTGCTTGAACTCAATCATTGCTACAGAGTTTCTCTACATGGCTATTTCCTCTACCTCCCTGGCTATTCCCTGTGTCCTATCATGTTCAGACTCCAATACCAGTAATGGGACATGCACGCTGCCTGCTGTTCCTCCGCTCAGCCCTGTTGAAGTTGAGAAGGCCGCCTCTACCATCCAGAACCATTTCAGGAAATTCCAGCAGAAGAAACACAAGAATGGCAAGTAGATGGACCAGGAGAGTCTTACTAGTCCAGCAAGTCTGAGAGACAATAGCAAGGAAGCTGGGCAAATGTGATGTCATCGATGACTAGATGAACGCTGTGATGTCATGATTAAATTCATATGATACCATACCTTATATTAAAAAATACATACATTTAAACTTAGTTGAGGCACCAAGATTAGTAATCCAGATTAACATACATCAGCCTACATCTCAAACAACTTATAAAACTGTATTTAAATTTCTATGTGAACAATAAATGTGAATATTCTGTAAATGTGAATGAATAGATTTGCTGTGCTGTGATGACAGAGTGATTTTAAGAGTGTGTGAGCGAGTGGGTATTCTCTAATTTATATATGACTATTTTCTGTATATAAATGTGTGGAAAAACACAGTTGTCCCTTAATAATAAAAAAAAACAAAAAAAACAAACGTCAATATTTCCACCAGTCTATTTCAATAAACTCATCATCAGATTATGTTGTTTCACTGCCCTCTAGTGCTTAGAGGAATTTCTGCCTCACAATGTGTTTAATTTTAAGGTGCTTATTTAAATTGATCTTTTGAAAGGTGTAAAATATTTTAAAAGTTTGCAAAACACAATTAAAGTTATCAACAGAAAACAAAGGAACAAGTGACTTTATGTTCGAAACCTCTATCTAATGTATTTGGGGCGTGGCCAGCCTGCTGTTTAGGATGTTACCATATCAAGTTTTCATTACACGTGACCATGTGCAATACTGTGATATCTATTATGATTTTTAAAAAGGGTAATCTTGTTTGTACACAACTGTACAGAAGCTGCACAAAAAGGGGCAGCTATTATATGTATTAATGTAAAATGTTCAAATCAGTCAAAGTGGCCAAAGTGATCCTCAGGCCAGCAACGCTGCCAGTTGGCCAGTCCACTCCTGATTGTATTGAGTATGTATGATCAGACGCAACAATAGAGCCAGACTCTACGTTGATGCAAAACCAATTTATATCAAAAGATGATGTGAAGAGTCGATCTAGTGTGCATTCAAACCTGAGTCCAACGTGAGAAGAAGAGGAAATCCTCATAGAGAAGCAGATGAATTGCCAATACTTCTGTGGGAAAACAGCCAGGTAAGTTATTCTGGTGTTCACTGACAATGGCTAAAGCACCTGGAAAGCTAATCCTGTCAACACTAGCACCAACTCTCAAAAACAAAATAAAAAACATGTTCACTTTCAACGAGAAACAGGAGCGAAGCAGGAGCTTTGTTCTGGTGTAAATAGCTCTTGTAGAAAAATGAGCCACAGGCTGTTGCACACAGCAAAAGGCTACATTGTTGTCAAAGAGCTAGTTTAAGTCAATGAAAGCAGACACTAATGTGATGAGCTTCTGTCAGCGTGGCTGCCCTGAGGTGAACTTGACCTTTGTGTGATTGCTTTTCTGCACATGAGATGTGACCGTATGCGGTTTCTGTGTATCGTGGAGAAATTATGGTTTAAAAGCAGAAGTGTATTGGAGTGCACATCTACCCGCAGAGAGTGTTTGTTGTCAGATTGGGGCAATGCCAAAAATATGTGGTACAACTGGTCTTTCGACTCTTGCTTGTGTTGCTGTTGGTCCATCAGCATGCTGTGGAGAGGAGCTATAAGTTATAACATGCAAAGAGCTGAATTTAAACCAAGTGTTAAAAACAATAAAAGGCACCCACGGTCTGTGCTTTTCATACTGTATTTTTTTTTTTATCTTTGTATTTGTTTGTTTTTAGTCAATCCCTTCTCTGCTCTGGCCAATCAGCATGCGTCATCAAAATTAAGCAGCCAAACATCTCCACAAACGTGGAAGTGCAATAGCATGAATAAAACCTGAATGAATCAGTGGTGAATGTTATGCTGGTCAGTTTCACAGGTCTGAAACCTATCGCAGATTTCATACTGAGAGATGAGGTTCACCCTGAGCGGGTCAGTAGACTACCACTGAGACAACCCAGAGAGACAACTATGACTAAATTGCTTCTCATTGGATGGTGCTTAAATTTATTAGAGCATCTGTCATAAAAACACTAACATTTTTCAAATCTGTCAAAAATTTGTTGAAAAACCTATTAAAAAAAAATAAATTTTTATTCATCAGGCAAACAAACAAACAGAATTTATGTTGTTTTGTTCAAATTTGAGCCCGCTCACTTTAGGAGTCAGAAATTAAGCATCTTAATAAGCAAATTAATATTGTGATTGACTATATTTTAAATGTTATTTTTATTTAAGATTAAATATGACAATTTATAGATTAGAACAAAAATTATAGGTTTAGCATGAAAAAATCATTTTGATTGGGGAGCTTGAGCGTACTGCTGGATTAATTATTATATAATTTAAAAGAAAATCATTTTAAATGATCACATTTTAATTGTGTGGCAGAAAATTTGCATTGGTATAAGGTAATTCTTGTAAATTTGTTAAGATCTACACATTAGTCAAAATGCAGTACTAGCTGTAAAGGCTAACATGCATGACTCCATATAGTTTAAAGGGGCTGTATAGAGATGCTAACTAAAATAAGCATTTAAGTATATTTTTATATCAGGAAAGTAATTACTCAGGAATTGCAAAATATTCCAAATATTAATAATTACTTACTCTGTATTTGTTCAGAGCAAATAAGAGCCAATCATATTACCTTGCTGGGTTTGTTTTTTTTCAAATAAAATTGGCTGGAAAAAGTGAAGCAAGATGATTAAACAATTTGGGCAGAAAATTTCATATTTCATTTTATAGGCTATATTTTCCTCTATAATAAAAAAAATGTACTTTTCACCTCAATTTATAGTAAAGTTTCTATTTTCACATGAGACAAAAGAGCACAGATTTCTCCAGGCTTGGTTCACATTTGACCTTTTTCACACACGTCTTGGGGCTTTGCAAAGGTTAAATCTGTCTGTTAACCTCCTCTACCCAGAACAGCACACATGTCCCCGTGGCTGTAAAATTCATACTTCCTCTGATTTTTCGTTAAACGGAAGAAATACTTAAGATTCAAGAGTCAACAGCAAGTCGCCAATAAACAATATCATCACAGTTTATAAAAAGATAGCTTTATTGCACAAGGTGTTGAGTACTCTTTTTTTAACCTTTTTGTTTTGTTTTCATAGAAAAGAAAATGTAGAGTTAAACGCAAGCAATTGCAAATCGAAGCAATGTTTCCCCAGAAAAGTTTAAGGAACAACCTCTAAATTTTGAAAATGGTTTCAGTAATCCCCTTTTAAATTGGTCAATTCACCATTTTCCTTTTTCTTTTGTAACCAGCAAAATTTTCAGTACATGCAATGCTGCTCCCCTCCCCACAAACGTGGATTAATAATTTATTAATTAAAAAAAAAAGAAAGAAGCAAACTGTAAATTCTGTGACAAAGTAAAAACAAACTAAATTACAATAATATTAAAAAATAAACAAAAAAAAAGGAGACAACTCAACCAAATGCCCTGTTAAAGAAGAAAACAATATATTTTTTTTTATTATGCATGGTCCACTCTGACACGTTTTAACTGGTCCATAAATCAAGATAAAGCGGTGTCTGTATAATTTTATAGTTTTGCCATTAAGTCCTCTTCTGTTTCATTACAATAGCTTCAGTTCAAAGTTTACATTGTGCCCTGGTTTCTAGTGAAGATGTCGAAAATAGTACTCATTTATACAAAACACTTTCCTATGTACACAAGTCTTCTAGTATGGAGTAAAACATAAGCTGTATAAGTGGACAACGGGGAACAGTGGGGGTGGAGACGGGGTTCTGATTGATTGGCAGATGGGGAAAACGTCGGGGAAGTGGAACGTGTGAAGTTGGCCTTCCAAACACAGGCAAAGTCAGTTTGAAAGTATGTTGTTGTTTTAAGGAAAAATCCAGCCCAGATGTTTCGTAAGCTGAAAAGCTGTCCAAATACAATAAGATACATAGGAATAAATTATGGCGATCACTTTATCCAGTGGATTGTTTTTTTTCCTTAACAAATATGAGTGATTTTATATTATCCATTCTTATGGATATATATATATTTGATACATAAACCGATGTTTTTTTTATTTATAATAATTAGGAATGTATGGTTAGCCTTTTCCTTACTATGTGAGTATGCTTTGTAAAATGCATTGAGAGCAATTCAGCGTTAGCTTTAAATATAGTTGCAGGGGAAGTATAATAAAAATTTGGTCCTAGTAATCTGTTTGGGTGGACAAAAAAATAAAGAAAATCTGCTCAAAATAAGCATAATCTAAAATGTTAAAATAAATATGATATGTAATTGCAAAACGTTATATTTATAAGCCTTACTTAAATTCTGGAAACATTGTTTTATAATATTTGGTGGGTGGAGTTTTCTTTAAAAACAGACACATTACATTTACTTTGAGCAAACTGACAGAAGATCGGTGTTATACGGTAGAAGCAACTTCACTGAAGAACTGGGGAAAGCAGGTTGGACAGAACTTTATTTCATCATTCCAACCAATATCCATACAACTAGAGTAAGGAAGCCCCTGGTTGTGAAAGCAGGCCTGCCCCATGCCCAAACTCTTGTTTTTCTGAAGACAAGTATTTGCATAACTTGAAACATAAAAGCTAAAAGAAAAGGCATTATAACCATTAGCAACGAAAAGCAAAAATACATATCTCTCCGGGCTAGTTTTCAAATGAAAGGGAGCCTGAATACATTTAGAAGCAGTTTTAAACTTCACCGTGTGGTGTGCTCATTGGCCTGCACTCCTGGAGTTTGGGAATGACTTGCTGTGACACAGATAGGAAACAGAAATACTTGTTGGTTGTTTGTTGTCATTAATTATAATTATAGGTAATGGCATTGAGTTTGTGAACACACCTTCAGAAGGTACAATACAACATAATACAAGATTCTCACTGTATAGACTGTCCTCATTATACTGTTTTCTTTTTCAACACCACACTTTCTGCACTGAGCCATAGACCACAGGTAACCAGCGACACAATCTCACACTATAATTTGACTTTACTGTGCTTGTTCTTTCAGCTGCTACCTGCTGCACAGGCGGTACAGCTTTGAACATTTACAAAATCACAAGGGGTTCAAACCTCAGTTTCACCACTTAATTTTCTTTCACACGACTTCCTTCAGCTCTAAGTTCTTCTGCCCATGGTTGTGCTACCCGTTTAAACTTCCCTCTTCTTTTTCCTTCTTCTCTTCTGGCAATTTTCTTCACTCTGAGCGATTGTCTTGTGATCTTTTATATATATTTTCAATTAGAACTGCTTTTATATTTCTCTGCATTTTTTTTCAATATTCATATATTTGCTATATATTTGAATAGAAATATATATGTACATACTTTTGAAAACAAACATATATCTTTTTCTTTTTTCTATTGCGAGAGCCCTGATGTTATGTTCGACCACTGAAAAACATGTGGAGCAACTCTTCTTTTTTTTTGGAACGATCTTTGTTATGGGATTAAGCTTTGGGAGAGGAACTAATAGTAATCAAAAAAAAAAAAAAAGATACAGTACCATGCATAAAGCTAAAAATAATTTCAGCAAGGTGGAGGGACTTGAAAATACTCCTTTTAGTTTCAAAGACCACTTATTTTTGAAGAAAAATCTCTCTGCTACTTCATATTATACTGACACTCGATCCCTCTGATTATACTCTTAAACATTACTGTCTGTTTATAAATTCAAGATTATGCAAATATGATTTTTCTTCATAAATCTCCATAAATTTGCTGCGACTTGCTTGTCATTCGAGCTGACACAACACATCAAATAGCATTTTTGCCCATCTGTGCATATTAGACCTCTTCTCTCAGTCAGTCTGTCTCTTTGACCTGCCAGTAAGCTAGCAGTAGATCACAGTGACACTGTATGGATATGATGGTGGACCAGGTGGGTAAAGGTGATAGTGGGAAAGAACAGAAAGGGAGAAAAGGGGTACAGATAAAATGAGTTAAAACATAAAACACAATGATTATTGTGGTGCCATGATGAATCACATAATGGTTGCTTCCTTCTTGAGGAAGTTTAAGAGAAAAAGAGGGACCTAGTTCTTCTAATCTGTAATAGCTCTCTTTTGAACCCACTTCTTTTCCAGTGTTTTTCATTTCCTAAGCCATGTTGTCAATCACAATCGTCAAAAGCAAAGTTCAAAATGCTGGACCAAATTAGAGTCGTTGTGTTACATCATCAGCATCGACCCATTATCCCCTTTCACAGGTACAAAATGAACATTTGTCAGTTTTGACACAGATGTCTGCCCAAGAGGTCAGCAGACAGACTGATTTTAAAAAGGTCCATCGTTGGTGTGCCTGCCACATGCATACGTTTATATACACACATATACACCCAAGCAAACACGCTCACACACACACACGCACGCAGGCTCTTGAAGGTTTCTGTTACTTGGATCCATTCTAATTTTCTCTTAGTGCACATGAGATTATATTTCCATCATCTGAAAATAAACAGAAAACTGATTAAAAATCAAAAGTTTGGATTCATCTTGCACTTCATGATGCTTGAATTTTTTTTCCCATCTTCTCTGCTTTGAGTCTGTTTATAAAAGCATCAATTAAGACCACTATGCTGTGTCATCCATTGCATGTATATGAAAATCCCTTTGTCTCAAATCTGATATTGAGACAACAGTCCGTCCACTGCCTCTAATGTACGAATCCACGATGGAGTAGAGCCAGTGTAACACCAAGGTTGGTGGTTAATGCATACAATAAAGCATCCTGCCATGGCACAATGCTGTGATATGAGCTCCTTTCCATCAGAGGCCAAAGAAAAGCAACATCTTTAAAAACCTAAAAATCTTAATACACATCTCTCTGAAACTCAAGCAACCTGGTTCATTCTACAACTGTCTTGATCCAGAAAACAAGACAGTGCACGTGGAAAGCATTTTGTGCATAAGTACTGTGTCTTTGTCAGAAAATCAAAATATAGAGTGAACAAATGTGAATAAATCATCTATGTTTTGGCAAAGGTGTTTCCCAGGGTGATGAAGTAAGAGATAAAAATGACACAATAATAACAGAAAGCAATCAGGCAGAAAGAAAGGCAAACCCCTGTGCTGTGGAGACCCAACTCTGACCCCATCATATAATATTGTCAGTGGGAACCCAACCAGCCCCCTGCAGCCTGGCACAGCACAGGCACTGACAGGTAAGCTGTGCATCTGTATGTTCCTCACCCCAATTTTTCATAGAGGCTCTAGGCAAGCGATGGCTTGACCAGCATTCAATGAAGAGTTACAGTGACAGGCCGCAGTGATGGCAGGCTACACCAGTGTGTAGGACTTGGAGTAGGCCCCCGCCCCTCCATCCCTTTGCTTCTGTAGTCTGCCTAAGCCCGAGGAGCTGCTCTCCAGGAGAGAGTCTCTGGATCCTCCCATCTTGGAGGAAGATGAAGAGGCACCTCCAGGAGTCCCTCCTGTGGCCCCTACTGCCCCACCTCCACCGGAGGATGATGATGCCCCAGAAGCCGCAGCAGAAGCAGCAGCTGCCGCTGCACTCTGGGCCCCTGCAGCAGAGGAGCCAGGCATTGTGAGAGTCCTCTGGGGAAGTGTGGAGCTGCTAGAGCTAGCAGATGCCCCTCCACTCCCACTGCCACCACCACCGCCTCCTGTTGCTCCTCCCGAGGAAGCCCCAGAGGATGTGAGATTGGACAGACCAGAGTGGCCCATTGTTAGGGCCTGCTGTTTTGCAGAGTCCATAGTCACATGACGCCCCTGGGTGTGGTATGCACGTTGCGCCAGGCCACGAATAGAGGCTTCACGTGGTGGCACCACTGGACATGGGTCGTGACGCTCTGCCTGCTTTCGAAAAAAGGGATCTGACTTCATGTAGAGGGGTAGGTTGCAGTAGTCACCTGGAAGAGAAAAATAAAATTTATCATCACTGTACAAGCTTAAAGGCTATAATGGATTGTATAATGTTCACCAAAATACTTGAAATAAACTCATCTAACTTGTTTTCAAATTAAAAATCCTAAGAAACAAAAAAGATTCATGCTTAGAGGTGACAACTCACTCTTGGCGCGATGTGGAATGGGAACAGCTACATTCTTGCCACGGTCATAGTCTTGGGGTTTAGGTGGCGAGGCAGTGAAACGGCAGATGCCGGGCTCTGACGGTGTGCTCATGGACGTCATGCTGTCTGCATTGTCATTTGTACCTGTAGTCATCTGATCAGATGAGCTGTCAGAAATAAAGCACTCTGTAATCTCAAATTTAGCATGTTGCAGGTGTTCCTCCAGCTTGGCATGCTCATATGCTCTCGCCAGCTCCTCGTAGGTGGAGGAGGCACTCTCTGTTGACACCATGCTGTTGCGCCCTTTATCTGTGCAAAAAAATAAGAAAAGGAAATGAAGGCAAGCCCCTCTCATCCAGGTTTATAAATTCTGTTGAGATGTAGCCTACTGCAAAATCACATTTGCTGCCCTTGGATAAATAGCCTTAATTGTATGTACATGTTAATGGCTGTAAGTGTCATTTCACCCATGTACCAACCTGTGTCCTGGGAGAGGCTGGCACTGTAGCTGTCACTCTCTGTGACAGTGATACCATGCTGGGAGCCAACTGTGCGCCAGTCTGAGGTGAGAGTACGGGCTGGCGTAGAGGCCTGGCACTTGGTTAGAGTCCACTGACTGGAGTAGCGGTTCCTGATGCTGTGGGCTGACTTAACACTCTTCCTTGACACCGGATCTGATGGTAAATGGATGAAGAAATAAGAAGGGTTGGCATATGAACACGGACTGTTCACAGGCGGAAAAAAACGACAAGAATTTAAAACTAAGAAAGATTGGTCTTCATATTTTGGTCCAGAGAACATTTGAACCATTCCTGAAAAAAATAATACTAATAAATCAGTTGAATTGAACAGAAACATTGCTTTAATCAGTTTAAACATTTACTGATATAATGGGGAGTGAGGAGTAAAGGCACATACTGGTTCCTGGCCGGATGTCAGACATGTCAATCAAAGGGCCAGTGTTCTGGATGAGGGCAGGATGATGGACAGACACACCAGTGCAAAAGCTTTGAGGGTTCCCAGTTTGGTTAAACTCTGTGTCTGTCACAGGGATAGTGGCCTTGTCCTCACCTATGACAGGCAGAAATATTGTGTGTCAACAAAATAACAAATAGCCTAACGCGGCATTTGATGTCACGGTCATCGATCCAGTCCTCGGCGTAGATGTGTGAACATATGCGACAAGTCTGTCTTTCTCTCTATTCCTCTCACCGATTTGCTTGATGCCTTCTTTGTCCTCAATTAGCAGCTGCACTCTGGGGATGTCGATGTGTAGCCGTGGGCCCTGAGGAGGCCCTTTAACCGGGGTATCGAAGCTGCGGTTGTTTTTACTAATTCATAGATACAAGACAAGCACACACAAACATGCATAGTTTGAAGAAATTTTTTTAAAAAGTTGATTTTTTAGTGTATTTTAGGTTGAACTTAAAAGTCTATCAAGCTTATTTGTGTGAATACATTTCACTCTTACCTGATCAGCATCTCTGCTAAGCTTTTGGCATCTAAAGAGAACAGAGGATATGCCAAATTTTTTTTTTACATTTTTTTTTTTTGACAAACAAGTATAATAAGAATAAAAGCTATGCAGACTGAATTAAATATTCTCTGCTTTGCAGTTCCCCCAAAATTCATTTTCACCACTTATCTCCTCTCCACTTATTTCTTCTCTCACCTCTCAGTCTCTTTAGTCTCTTTTCTTTGCGCTTCTTGCGAATGATGAAGAGCAATGCAACACCGAGTGTAACCAAGATCACAGGACAGCCAATGGAAAACAGCTTCTTGACATCATCGTTCTTCTCCAGAGGGGATTTAATTGGCGGTATTGTACCTGTAGAGATTAGATTATTGTGCTTTCATAAGACAATATTATGAGGTACCCATTTTAATTGATTTCTCATTAAAACAATGGCATTTATCCAAAGTAAATGGCAAATTAAGATCGTCTTCTACTCACTGCCATCATAGTCTAGAGTGGCAAACTGGGAGCTCTGGTTACCGCAGCCTGCACTGTTACAAGCTTTCATCTTCAACTCATACCAGGTGGCCTCACGCAGCTCTGCTAGGAATACATCTGTGGTGGCGTTGGTGCGCACATTCTGCCATGCCCAAGTACCTGCACAAGTGCACACGACTGTTAATTGTGATCTTTTTTGTTGTTTTTCAAGCAAAAATTTTATATATGGCTAAGTTTGGTCATTTTTTCATTGAATTTATATCAGAACATCTCAAATATTACCAAAAAATGAAAAAGGAACCACTCACCTTTCGGTCTAAATTCTAGCGTGACAGCTGTGATTGGACAGCCTCCACTGGCCCAGCCTTGCAAGTTGAGGCGAGCATGGCTAGAGTTAATGTGGGTGAAGACAGGCTGGTCTTTGTTGAACTGGGGTTCTGTAAAAGCACCAAAGGTTTGATAAAGAATATGCTAATATGGCTAGCACAGGTCAATATCAGCATACCTGCACACAACATTCAGCTCTAAAAATGCAACTGAATAATATATTTATGCAGTTACAGCAAAAACTGAGCAGAAAAGCTTAGCATTGTATGTAAAATGTTTGCATAATCTCTAAGAGGTTAAATATGCATTTGCAATTTTTAAGTTTGTTAGTTAGAAAAGAGCAATAGTGTGGCAACAACAATGACTACACTGCACTATAAGAAGTCTAATGACACCATAAACAAAATATGTTTATAGTATGCAGCACACCATCACGCTGGGCAGTCATGTCACTCACCATAAAACAAACCTTTTCCATTACATTTTGAGAGCAGTGTACCGTATATTATCTGAAGGCTTACTAATGACACATGGAGCCATTTGTAAATTAAAAAGCATTAAATGTATCAAATGTTTCAATTCTGATATTTAATATTGAAACTAATTTGATATAATTTGATAGACTGAGGTGTAGATGAAAGAAAATAACCCTCCTCTAATACAACACATGATCTATTCATAAAAACATTTTTCAAAAGTCAATTCAAATTTTGAGATTGTGGTAAAGATACATTTAAGCGTACATAAAAAACTATGATTAAAAGTTTTATCTAGAACCCCTCTAAAAAACTGTATTTTAAAACAATCATTTTTAAAAAACTTGTCTGCTGTATATATTGTTTGAAGTCCTTATTTGCCACCTACTCACCTCGCCCGTGAGTCTTTGCCTCAATGATTTCACTGATACGTCCGGCACCGACGCTGTTCTTGGCAGCCAGCTTGACTTTGTACCAGGTTCCACAGCGCAGGTTGTCCAATTTGAAAGAGCGCTCGCTAGAACTGATGAAAACATCTTTCCATTCCTCTGTGTTATCTACAGAGTACTGCAGAACAAAACCTGCATAAGAAATGAGACGTGCACAAAATACTAATTAGTTTTTCTCAGTTTATGACGCAAATCCCTCACTAATATAAAGTCTACTGAAATTTCAGACATTGGTACCACTGCTGGCCACTAGATGGCAATGTATGATTGTACTTTCCCCTGTCCAGTTAAGCCCCAATTGGAGGATGGTGTAGCTGCTCTCTGTCTATGCCGCCATTAGTTACCTACAAACCCCCAGACTGGGATGGCGCTGACTGAGCATCTATGCAAATGAGGGTATGCAATATGGTGACTGTTTTTATAATCAGCTGCCTTGAAGAGCCAACTCACTCCCACTCTGAGACACCTTCCATCTAATCCTCTGTCTGTCTTTCCTTCTGCCTGTATATGATTGCGCATATATGACTGTCTCACTCTCAGTGTTTCCTTGTACTCTTTGTACCATCTTCCTTTCTTTAGTCTTTCTCTAACAGATGGTGCGATGGAGTCCAAAACGTTAGAAAGGGTTAACATGCAAATCAAGCGGTGTCTGTAAGTTTTATAGTCAACCTCGGTCTGTCACAGAACAGAAGAGGACACAGCAGAACATAACAGAAGATAGCACAGGGAACAGTACGGAACAGCACAACAACAGGCTAGAAGAACACTATGACTTGCTGCTGTTCTGCAACATTTGGCCATTCATCTATTTAAAAAGGATTTTAGCTGAAAAAAAAAGTCCTCATTACCAGCTGAAAATGTATTTATGAGTGCACGCTAGCATGTTTTATCTGAAAGGGAATCATATACAGACATCAGAGCAGTGATACTGCAAAACAGGTGCGTGACAAGGAACTACTGCTGACAATGAGCCGATGGCTTTAGCGACGGGACATTCCGCTATTACACAAGTTATACAGAAAGGATTCATGGACACATAAGACTAGATGCTGTATGCAAATACGGGCACATCACTATTTGAATACCAAGCTGCACATCCAGTAGAAGCTGTTTAAGTTTATGCATTACATCCTTTTTTGGTTTTGCATAATGCATGCACGCATGCAAGACTCTTTCTTGGGTCATCCTGGCAGCACAGTTTCCAAAATGAGTATTTTCTATTCAGTTCTGGGGGGCTTCATGTGCTGATTACAAGGCCCTAGTATGTCGTAGAGGGAAATTTCTCTGGTTTTATTTGTTTGGTTTAATTGGCATTTATTCTATAAACACATAAGGTAGAATAGCGACATTACCAAAACCATGTATGGTGTTTAAGCGTGTCATGTAGTGCAGTGATAAGTTAAACTGCCACAGCCTGACCAAAGGAGAGACCCAGGCACGTACACTGTGGCCATCTTCACACACAGATCATCAATAATCAGCTAATCAAACAGACACACAATTAAAAGAGAGACATAAAGCCAAAACACCATTCAATAAACTAATAGGTCAATACAAACACTACCAATATGCCAGACAGAAGACAAGCTGAGGCAAGACAAACATATCAGCTATAGACAAGGGGAAAGTAATGTGTACACAGGAGAAGAGACAGATATACAGATTTCCTCTGAAAAGTTACGCACCTCTTATTGAGCTGCCACCATTGTCTCCTGGTATCCAAGCCAGAGTGATGGAGGAGGTGGAGGTGGTAGAGACGGTTAGACGTGGCTGGTCTGGAGGTACTGAGGACGAGGCACAAAAACTTATAATACCATTACTTATATTATCATAGATATACTTATGACAAGTTATGGATTCATTTTGGCAAATATTATTGTTTATTACGTAAAAAAAAGTTTGCTAGTGCATCATTGCAGCCATTTGCTTACCTTGCACCAAAAGGTTGACTATAATAGTGTCGAAGCCCAGTGTGTTTGTGGCTGTGCAGGTGTAGTAACCAGAATCTTCAGCTTTGACAGAGCGCAGCACCAGGGTCCCATTAGCCAAAATAAGACGCTGCCCGTCTAGAGAAACTGGTATGGCTGTGTCCTCACTATTGAAGAGAAAGAGACACTGATAAGGGGACCGTTAGTGCATTATTAAGGTTAAGTATCAGCAGCCATTTTGAAACACCTATGGACATTAGAAACTGATTTAATATATTAAAATTTTAATAAAATTTAATTAATTTTAATCTATTTCTCTGATTAACAATGTTAATTACTTATTAATTTTTGGTTTATTGTTATATGTTCTTTCGTCTTAGTGTTACTCATCAGTATGGATTCCAAGGGGACACAAGAGAAACTGGGACTTTTGTGGAGAGCCGCAGCAATAAGACAAACTCAGTTCTATTCAGTATCAATTTTATCTGATTATAACCTTACTGGTGGGCCCTCCACAACAGTCCGAGCTTCTCTCGTGGCCTCTGGAGAAAATGAATTGCCCACTCCTGGTTAAGGTGGATATCTTGTGTTAAGATGTAAGTTAGGGTCTGAATTTGTGTTTTACTTAGTTTTGAGTCTGAAGGTTTCCATAATAATTTCTAATAGCTCATCCAACCAGGACTGTAGCTAGAGGCTATCCCAAATGACATTGGCAAGAAGTTAGGTAAACTGTTTGCACATTACCTTATTATGTGCACTTAATTCAGTCTGTAATCAATTCTCAGAGGAATTACAGCAGCAAGCAGACTCGGCTTCAGTATTTCTATTGTGGATTCTCACCTGTCTTTGGTCCACTTTATGGTAGGTGTAGGTTCTCCTACTGAGCTACAGGGCAGTCGCACCTCTTTCATCCAGGGAGTAGTCACGGTACCGCCAAATGAGATGATTTTAGCTGGGGCTGGTGGAGGAGAGGAAGGAAAAAGTGAAAGGTGTATAGAGGCAGAGAAATTTAATAAAAAGACCATTAGAGATAATTGCATTAACACTCAAGCAGCCCATAAGACCAGCTGAGCAACAGACTAATTAATATGCACCAATCGGATGATTTTGCTGTTGTCAAATAATTTTCAAATCCAATTAACAATCACTTTGTTTTGAATCAATAAATCGCAGTGTTAATGCATGTGCATACATTGATTTATCTTCTCGCTAGAAATTATTTACTAAGCAGGATTAACTGAGAAGAAATGTCTATTAATTCACATTTGAAAAGAAGTCGGTGTTAAACGTGACACTGGCTGGAAAAAATAGAACATATATGTATAAAAATATAAAGAATACAAAGAATGAGAAGAGAGGATATGAAAAAAAAAAGTCTTTCCATTCAGGCACATAACCCTCTTATTCTCTGTCACTCCCCTACCCTCTCTGTCTCGCTTTCTTTCCCAAGCTTGTCGTCTTAATGCTAGTGCTCTAGTGCACTTATGTTAAGGTTGAATGAAGTATTGAGTGAGCAAGCCTGGAGGATACTGTCTATTACAGCTGCCGATCAGCAGCACACTCCGATATGAGCACACATTAACAAACCTTTGCACCCAAGTCAAAGGAATGAACAGATAAAGAAAAGGCACTCTATTCATTCTTACGCCTTTATTCAACCTGCCCTTTAATCCAAAGCCTATTGATTTAACTGCCATCTTCATTTTCTTAAACACTTTGCCTCTCTATTGTCTTCTATATTAGTTAGCCCTGCTCTTTTCTACTCCACCTGCTGTCCTCTCTGTTGCTCCCCTCTTATCATTTCCCTGGATGAGGGCAGTTTATCTGGTGCCCTCTGAACTCTAAAATCAATCGTGCACCTCTGTAAAGTCAAAGTGAGCAATAAGACACAGAAATAAAGAAGGAAACCTGGAAAAATACAGGGAGCTATGGAATAGAGAATAAAGTAGTGGAAATAATTACATCACATCTGCTATCAAATAAAAACACATGACATGTGCTGCAAGATTTCAGTACTTTACGGCGTAATGTGTTACCAATGGTATTCTTGGTGACTGCAAACCCAAATGCCTTTAGATCACTAATAAGCTTCGGTTTTGGGTGGAACCACCACTTTTCTCACGGTCATCCTTACCCCATGAAGCAAGCTCTGACTCACGTAGATTGGCTGTCTGTGTGGCAGGGTTTGGGATCAATTGCTTATTTCACAGACAAATCACTGTATAACTTTCATGTAATGTGCATTATTCCTTAATTGTTTGTCTCTCTCCATTAAAATAAAACTACCATATAAATTAGAGACTGTTCATTCCTTTGTAAGCGATCAAACTTTTAAAGTCAGCAGGGGATCAAATAATTATTTCGTCCATTGTATAGTCCAAGTAATGCAGTAAGAAGATGATGGGGGATGTAAAGCAAAACACCTTTTAAAAATGCTTATTTTTAGTTCATAAGTGGTGCAGTGGGGTGAAGAATAGTCGGAGAGAAAACGAGTGGTTTGTGGAGCAGCACCACTCTAACGGCAGATGTATCCTAATAGTTCCTGGGAGAGAGAAGTAGGGGAACATAAACAGTAAAAAGAAGGCACTGTGTGTTTCACCCATGAAACAAAGAGTCTGTCAAAAGATTACTTCACAAATTTAGCACTGAACCTCTATAAAATTATCAAACTTAACCCTTTTATGCATGAATTATGACAACCTTAATCATGATTTGTATTTTTATTCATCTTTATGCATGAAAAAATGAATAAAAATACAAAAGAAAAAAATCCTAATGTTAGATCTATAGTAACATTGAAGGACCATTGGGTGGCAGGGTATGGAGTGACACATCAGTATCCAATGTAGTGGTTTATGTGCAAGTATACCATCAACACTGACAGAAATATAAGAAAATAGCCTTTGAATAGCTGTCCACTGTATAGACCCCTATGCGTGAAAGAGTTAAAGTTTGAGGGTCAGTGGGCCTTTCCACTAATCATGGGTCTCCCTTTCATATCCAGGGACTCACCTTTGGCTGCTGGCTCCACAGTGACCTTTTCGCTGAAGTTACCTCGGCCTGCAGTGGTGACGGCTGCAGCCCAGATCAGGTACTGCTGGCGGTGGTTGAGGTGTGTGATCCGGTAAAACAGCAGCTCTGGATTAGCTTCATACTCACTTGGCAGCTAGGGAAAATCGAAATGAGAAGAGAGATTGTTGATTTGGAAGAACAAACTTGATAGTGTTCTAAAATCATTTCTCTTGATTACTACTGTTTGACTACTTCTTACTGCAATTATCTAATCAGCCAATGGCAGAAAATTAATGCATTTAGACATGTAGACATGGTCAAGAAGACCTCCTGAAATTCTTAAATGTAGGCTACCTGCATGCTGTCTTGCACAATTGTGGTAAAAGGTGCAGTAACAGTTTTTCTGATGCTCAAAAGCAAGCACGAGAATGGGGAAGAAAGGTGATTTAAGTGACTCTGAAAGTTGTATGGTTGTTGGTGCCAGAGAAGATGCTAATCCAATGGAAAGGCTGGTGGTGATGGTCTAATGGTGCAGGGTATTTTCTTTGAACACTTTCAGTCCTTCAGTACCAACTAAGTATTGTTTAAACAACACAGTCGAGCTGAGTGTTGTGGTTGACTATGTCCATCCCTTTATGACCGTAGTGTACCCATCCTCTGATGGCTGCTTCCAGCAGGACAGAGTGCCATGTCACAAAGCTTAAATAATCTCAAACTGCTTTCACTGTACTCAGATGGCCTCCGCAGTCACCAGATCTCAATCCAATAGCGTACTTATGGGAGGTGATAGAACAGGAGATTCACATCACAGATGTGCAGCTGACAAATCTGCAGCAACTTTTTCAATATGCACCAAAATCTCTGAGGAATGTTTCCAGCACCTTGTTGATTCTATGTCATAAAGAATTAAAGTAGTTTTAAAGGCAAAGGAATGCCAAATACAAGATTGTTTGTAGAGACAGGAGTGATGTGATGAACTGAGTGAACATCACTTTATGTGAACCAAACACTATATTTTCTTCTTCATTTTGTACCAGTAAAACAGAGACCAAGATGGGGTAAAAGTTAGAGAGGTTCTGAGACTTATCATAATATGGTAGGGCAAAATAGTATGAAAGGATGACGCTGGAGGGAAGGAGGGAGGGAGGGAAGAAACGCAAGCTTGATGCTTGAGGAGAGAGAGGCGGGAGGGTTGGATTGGGGGAGTGAATCCAACTCCCTCGCCTTCTCTGATTCTCCTCGGGGAGGGCAAACAGAGATATGAGAGAGGAAGACAATAGGGGACAGACAAATGAGTCAGTCAGAGATATCATGAACAGTCATACACTAATGAGGCCTATCTACTGCAGGCATCAGCAGTGATGGAGAGGAGAGGAGAGGAAAGTAACACAAACAGACAGAGGAAGAGGAATAGTTACACACAAGCAGTATAAATACACACCAATACATATGCATGAACGTACTGAAACACAGGCATACACACTCACACACACATACAGCCGCATACATGACCTGGAGGTGGATGTGTAATTGCAGTGTGTTTAACCCAGCCATGTGTCTCCTGTCTAGACATATACGCATCACTGTCCCCTTAACACAGAGACACACACACAGAATCTTTCCTTTTTACTGCCTGCCAATCGCTATTCACCTACCCACCAATTATACCTGTATATCCTCAACCTCCTACTCTTCACCTACTCCTCAGGTATCCCAGCAGTCAGCTATATATACACACACCTGCAACTCTGGCTGTTGCTGTGCCGCTGGCCTCAAGTAATAAATAGTATTAAAAAAAAAGAAACACAATCAAAAACTCAACACACACACACTGCACTGTAAGGCAGCGCCTAACATTCACTTGCCACCCTCTAAATCATATTTTACTACACCCGAGCAGTTTGACACTGTCTTACATTTGTGACTGACAGGCACACATGCACAGATGAAATGAAGACTGCGATACAAGTGTCAAATAGCATGAACAGTCAGCGAATGTGCCAGACCAGTAAAACCTGTGAAGACACAGCAGCGTTACTGAGCTCTGTCCTAGCCTGCTGGGTTGTTGTCTGCAGAACGGTTTATTCTGTGCAAACAGATTCCAGTATTCATGTTGTTTTTCACATTTATGAGCAGGTCGCCATGAAGGAATCCACTGAGCTTTTTATTACTTCACAATGTTCCCTGTTCATCATCCATTCCTCTTGTCTCTGACGCTCTCTCTATTTTTCTCTCCGACTATTCTTCACCCCACTGCACCATCCTTCTGTGCACCCCCCCCAATACCATCACTGTTCTTCATTTCTCTATCTTTATATTTGTGTGTCATCTGTGGGCCCACTCCTTGCTTTTTCCTGCATCTATCCACCAATATACACCCCCCACCCCCTTCTATTTTACATTGTTTAAGCATTTCCACCCTTGACTCTCACAAACGCATCAATATCTTCTTCTGCACATTTGTCTCTATGCTCTCCACTGCAAGCTGAAGCATGGACGGAGAGATGGATAGATAGATGATGGGATGGATGTATGGGTGGGTGGGTAGATGCTAGGAGGAAGGGAGGGAGGGAAGAGTGACAGAGTGTGTGTTGCTGTAACGGATATTAAAATATTCCTCCGGCGTGGAGATAGCGGTGATCCGGGGAACGATAGAGCGAGATAATGAAAAGAGGAACAAAAGTACTCCCCGCGCGGTGTGTCTGACCCCCCATCCCTCCTTCCTTCTCTCCAGTCGCACTCATTTACATAGTAATCATGCCGAACTCTGCATGGGGGCTTCAGAAAGAGAAAGAGAGACTTAGATAGATAGATAGATAGATAGATAGATAGATAGATAGATAGATAGATAGATAGATAGATAGATAGATAGATAGATAGATAGATACATTTGAGGGATTTGTGAATGAGGGAAAGATGCACATCTATTTCTCAAAGGGAACATTTACATAGTACATGTGTATGTGTGTGTGTGTGTGTGTGTGTTCAAGACTGCAAGCAGGATATATTTCTCGCCTTTAAATTGTCACCGTTTTAGAAACATGAGTTGCATATATGTATGTACCTCTATATTGCTCGTGTAATACATTTATGAGTGTGTTTCTGTGTGTGAGTGTGTGTGTGTGTCTAAGCTAGAGTGTGTATTTGATCTTGGCTTGTTTTCTGCCCTCGTTGATGAACAGATGAGGTTGTCCTGGCAACGTGATGAGACGCAGATATGTAAATGAGGCTGGAGGGTGAGTTTGCACGCACACACACTGCAGAATGAGCAGAGCTCATTTCACACACGTATCTCGCTGAGACTGCAGCACTAGACCACACACACAAAAAACACACCCCAA
>VUQR01015786.1:51819-77309 GCA_015108515.1 Hemichromis elongatus | reverse complement strand
CACAAAAAACGCACCCCCCCCCCCCCCCCCCACACACACACACACACACACACACACACTAACACATGCAAATGCTATAATTAAGTCAAATGAGTTTTATCTCAGCAACATATAAAATGTTTATCAGAAGCTATTTTCTGCGTAGAAAAAAAGGATCCCCTTCATTACCAAGCTATGCTTGGGGTTGGTCTTTTTGCACTTTTCCACTTTGATTCATTTATTTATCCTGAAACTCTCAGCACCCCTCTTGTAACTCACCGGTTGGCCTGACCCGGGGCTGGAGCAGTAAATGGTGTACTTGCGGATGATTCCATTTGGCTTGTGAGGGGGCAACCAGGACACTACGACACTGCTGGCGGAGGAGGGCACAGCTTTGATGCCAGCTGGGGGTCCGGGGTCTATAAAGAAAGAAATGGAGGGCTGAGTAAAATGTGAACCACTTATATTTCAATGTGGTTACAGTAAACGGGAAGTAGTTTTCCCTTTCATCTTTATTATTTGTAGTAAATTGAACATCTCTGGGTTTTAGACTTTTGGTTTGACAAAACAAGCAGTCAGAATTCAATTCATTCTTTTATCCATCACAACAACAGCAGTCTCAAAGCTCTTGTTAATACTATTAGGTAAAACCCTACAATATTAGAGAGAACCCCAGTGATCAATAGCCTGGCTTATGGGAAAATGCAAAAGGAATATTTCAGTATTTTCTACCATTTAACAGAGCAGAGATCATGATTTTAAGAAAATGACCGGCAGTATACCATCTACTCCATATGCATACTAACATGATTATAGTAGTGTATTATTCTAAGTTCTATAAGTTCCTTATTATCATTTATAAACCCCTAAAAAATGCCTGATACTGCAATACCTTATTCCTCTACCTCTAGGTTCCCAAAAAAAAAGATTTCTCCTCATCAGCCCCCCTTAAGTATGAAACTACTGGTGAATTAATTAAGTTAAGACCTTACATCATTATAAATAACATCTTATGACAAAGTCTTCATATGGACACTAGTGACACCTGTAGCTTTACATACATTTAGAATAGACAATATGTATTACATTTCTTAAAGAGAAATGATTATTCTCTGTTTACTATCACCTTTTAAGGTTTGTACTGAGCAAAAACTATAAAAACGCATAATCTATAACAAGTATGATATGACCAACAACCCCCTATTTAGTAATGTCCTGAAATTTGTCTGTTTTTGATGGAAATTCATATTTAGCTGAGCACCAGCAGAAAAAGACATTAAAGGTATATCTGTTATACCTAAATATTGTTCCAACACATGAGTTCATTTAGAGTCAAAGGTTAGAAATCCTGAGGGAACTTGACAACATTGTAATTTAAACCAAAATAATATTCCTAACATACACTTGAACACATGTACAACGCATTAAAAGAGCCAAATACTGTAGTCCCCTAGATATAAGGCTGAAAAATTAATCCCGCTCTTCAATATTCTTATGCTTGCTGTCTACTATGTTTATGCATGTAAGAGACGGAGGCAGAGAACGACAGACTGAGAACTGGCTGTTTGCACAATTGCACAGCAAACACTTTTCCATGTGCTGCGGACAGAACTGAGGGCAAAGGGAAAATACAGAAAACGTTGAGCGTTTGTGAAGAGGTTGCCCCTGGACACAGTGTCAACCCGCATCAGGGAAAAAAGACACACTCAGTTTGCCTGATAAACATGCACACTCTCACACATACACACACAAAGACTAACACAATAGACATATTTGAATAGCAATTGCAGTGGGGCCAGCTCATAAAATGGAGATATGGTGGTGAAAAGAGAATAAAGGCCTTTTTCTGAAATGACACTTCTTAGAATCTCTGCTCCTCTCTCTCTCCTGCCCTCCCTCTCTCCCTCATTTTCTTCATCTCCAGACGCCTGCCTTCTCCTCTGCCTGGCCCCAGGGAGGTGGAGGAGAGGCGGATACGGATGTAATCCACAGCACCGCCAGTGTAAGCACAAAATTAATTCTCTCTAAGCCACAAAGAATTAATCCCTCTCCTTGCCGGGGTAGACTTGCACACAAACAATAGCGCATATACACACACATGCACTCGTGCATGCTCGCCAACACAAAGCCATATACACCTGCAAACAGACAGACTTAACCCCCCCACCATCTCCACACACACACACACCTCCAGATATCCGCATGCACAGACTGACACCCTTAGGGTTCTTAACCACACACACACTTTTTGGCTTCTTAATTCTCATTAGCACTGGTAATGGCACATCAGAGCACAAAGAGGTTTTAATCAGCAACCTCAGCCTTACAAAGACCCCTCTACCCCTGCTGGCTCTCTGCCTCCCACATTGCTGCCTAAACCAAGAAAAAAAAACCCAACTTAAACCTGCCCCAAAGATGTGAGGAAAGCAAATGACTTATCACTGGAGGTCAGTTCATCACTTAGTTTATCTGTTTGGAAAGAGCTGGTAAAATACGGACTCACAGTCTTCACGGGTCTGGATATAAAGGACATTGCTCCGGACGCCATCCCCAGCCTGGGTGTAGGCCAGCACTTGGATGCTGTAGTTAGTAAACTTTTCTAGACCTCTCAGCTCCACTTGCTCTTTGGTGGTTGTGATGTTCTGCATTTCACCCCACTCTGTTAGACAAAAAGATGAAGAGAAGATTAGACTGCAAACCTGAGTCATTTAGTGATCGCAATTTAACCTGGATGACAAGACAAACTCAACACACCTCCATCTGGGAAAACGGCCCAAAACACAACACGATATCCCTTCAATACACCGTGAAGGGTCAGTCTTGGAGGCTCGGCCCATGTGATAACTGCTTCGTCGGATGTTACAGAGATGGCTCGCACATTCTGAGGAGGCTGACTGGGTACTGAAGACAAGGAGAGAGGCCCAAAGGTCAGATGAGTTATCCAACCTCATGAAAGAGATAGATAGGGATCTAACTATGTAGTTTACCTGACCTTTTATTGAAAGGTAGAAAAACAATTAAAGCTCATTTGACTGAGTGCAATACAAAGATAAAATGCAGAAAATCCAGGAGTTATTTACTCTTTAATATGTGGTTTATCATTAGAAGATGATTTCTTTCCCTGCTGTGGAACTGGATAAGATTAAGAGCCAACTGTGTTAGCATGTCCCAGTTCAGAAACTAAAAAATAATACATGTCCTTCACAATAAAAATTTCATCTTTTATTTTATGGAGTAGCCATAAACTGGAGACAAGTTGAATTTGACTTAAATAAAAGTCAGTGTAACAGCATCAATAAACTCCTTTTTCCCTTAAAAAATCGTATTGGTTGAACTTATTTTCGATTCACTCTTTTCCCCTATTGTCCACACGCCACCTACCAGTGACTGTGGAGTACCCGAGGAGTTTGCGAACCGCTGCATTAGGGTGATCTTAACAGTTTTACTTTTTCAAACTGTTTTTGAAGCTAAAAAGTGATGCATTTAAACTGAAGACCCTTTATTTCTAAAGACTGCACAACATCAGTGTTGTTTTTGCTGTTTTTTAAAAAGTATTTCACATATTTTTGAAAAGTTAAAATATTTTGAAAAACCAGCGTCTCCATTAGCTTTCTTAAGTTCATTGAGGTTATATGGATATTGAGACTTCAGGGGTATCTACAGCCTGAAGTTAATCATTGTGCAGATTATTTTTTAAATGAATGCAAGGGGGTTGACTTTTTTTTCAAAGACATTACTTTAGTAGTTAGCTTATTAATAATTCTATTAAAGACATTTCTGAAACCCTAAAATGCATTTCATATCAAACTTAAAGTGAGTAAACAGGTGATAGATGAAAGGCCATGCCGTGTGTCAAGCCTGATGTATAGGACCATTTCTCTTTCTCTGTATAAGCCTCCCTCTGTCCCCACCAGTCCAGGTGTCCTTTCTATTGGCTACCACTGACCACAAGTCATTCAGGCTTTGAATAAAGACCACTGTTGAAGATGAACAGAAGTCAACTTGTGAGAGAAGGAAGCGCAGGAAGAGAGGAAGAGTGCTGACTAAAAGACAGAGTGCAATGAAAGAGAAGGATTGGGCCAAGTCCACCAGGGAATTTCTCTGCAGCTGCTGAAGAGAAAGGATGAGGGAGGAGGATGGAGGACTGGAGGGAAAGGAGAAAGAAGGATCAGAAAACCAAAACAGGGTTTTGCATGAATAAAAACTTTAGCTTGGATATCTAAAAAATGAGAAGGCAACTAAACATAACCCCATTCCCACCTTTAGCAGAAGCAAAATAAGATTAAAAATGTGATCAAGAAGGTTAGTGGGTTCAAACTGGTATTTCTAATAGAGCTTGCTTATACAGATATTTTAAAATAAAAATAATAATTAATAAAAAAAAAAAACCTTATATAAATGACTGCATTCATTTGGATAAAATAACGATGATGAGCTCAGGCCATAGGGAGGAGGACACATGGGTGATGGGCAGAGGAAGAAGAGAGGAAGAGAGTTAAAAGCAAGGGGAGCAAGGGAAGGGCAGAAAAAGATGAAAAGAGGGATCAGGGAGACAATGCGCTCAGCTGTGGATAATTACAGCAGGAAGCTAGCACAGTGAAAGAGAGAGAGACAAACAGAGAGACAAGCTAATTATAATTATTTTTAGTATGCTTGTTGTTATCACTATTATCATAATGGCCATCAATATCACTGTCGCCACGGTGACAGCCACAGGAAAGAACTGGAGGGCTCTGTCTCTTCTAGACCAATGAGGCTCAGCCAACTGTTCACTGGGAGGACAAATATGTATGTGATTGGTGTATGTGTGTTTGTTTGTACATGGTGCAAACATGCAAATGCAGATAATATGTGATGGAGATTGAGAGAGATAGTATGTAAAAAAGATGGCTGTCTGCATTTAGCATGCAGATGAACTGCCCAATGAGAGTGCAAGAAGTATTAAGAGGTCTTCTTGAGGGAAAACAATGACTGAGAATCATGGAGTATACATATGGTAGATGCAGTCGCCCAGTCTAAAAAGTGGAGCCAAAGAGACCGTGCGTCAAATTTCTTTCAAATGGATGAAAGCAAAAAGAAGTCTTTATAGATGTCTATAAATTACAGTACTTCTCCTTGATTTATGTTGTCAGTAAACAGTTTGGTCTAAATTGCATAGCTTGATTTAATATGATGTGGTGTTAGTTTTTTTAAATTATGGTCAAAAAGATGACATACCAGGATACGATTTGCCTACGTAAATGAGGACTGCCATTATGCTAGTTTTGAGCATAACAACTGTCAACATGTCTTTGCTTTCATTTGTTTTATCAGTGACCAAAAGTCAATTAATGTAGTCAAGATAGAAACCAATGCTTTGTATAAAAAATAAATGAATAAAGAAATAATAAAATAACATTTCAAAAAGGTGCCCTTGCAGTGTAAAGTTTAGCCCTGGAAAGTCTGGATGAAAAGCTAAATGGATCAGAATTCAAACACAGGACAATAAACAAGGACAAGGATTCGTTGCTCTATTGCGATTGCTCCATCAGTTTACTACACCAGCCTTTTCCATCTCTCCCAAACTGCTCTTAAGCTCATGTTGCAGATTTTTTTAAATATCAAAAGTTCTCTAGTGTGTTTGCTTGGTAAAATATGAATCTTGTGCAACATTTTCAAGCATAAGAAGAGGATTTTGTTCTCTAAGTGCTTTTTGTGTTTTAGTCATTCATCCAGTCAGCATTAACCCTTCTACCCACTAATGATCAGGAAGTATTGCAGTATCTACACTCTGTCTACACTCACTTTACATGAATCACAGAGGTTATCTGTGTAGTTGGTATTTATAAGAGGGATTGGAATTTCAACAGCCAATATTCATTCTTGCTGAGGCAACAGAGAGAACGTAGTAATTTAAGGTTATATGGCATGGCATGATTTGAAAGAGACCAGACTGCAAAAGCAGGAAGTGTAATGGCATGAGAGATAGTGCAGAGGCTTATATTTTATATTACTGACTTTGTCTTTTTCCAATGCACATTTGCACTTATTTGTTTTATTTGTTCCAATATTGCTACAGGTCACTAAGGTAGCCAACATTTACCTTAATATATAGTCCCACAGACAATTAAATCCCTTTACACGTATGTTGACACAGTTATGTATTGCTCACCATCTTCTAGTGTTGTAGCATTGATCTCTGAGCTGGAAGGCCCTGTGCCTGCTCTGTTGAAAGCCTGGACAACCACACCATACTGGGCAAACTTTTTCAGGTTGTCGAGTGTATAAACCTCACTGTCTCCAGTGGCCTTCATCTCCACGATGCTGTACTGGCCGTTACTGCCCGGGCCGTTCTCTCTGTAACCAATCTGGTAACCACGGATGACACCGTTCTGCAGCTCCTTCCTTGGAGCCTAAAGGTTGCCATTTGAAAAATTTTTTCTCACATTAGAATAAATATTCATATTACTATTAAAGTAATGACAATGACACTTTCATAAATACTTTAAGACAAAAAAAAAGTTGAAAAAAAGTCTGAAGAAAGAAAGATAAAAAAAACATATAAGATAAATAAAAGCTGTTCAGAAGACAGATCCTTGAAATGCATTACCTTCCATGTGACCCTGATACTCTGAGATGTCACAGGCTGCAGGATGACATCCATTGGAGGACCATCAGGCTCTATAACAAGGGAGACAATGGAACTGAGTGGAGGCATTTCACTAATGCCATAAAAACAGCATGCAACTTAACGTTTCCACGTCTGGCATTTTTTTTCTTCAATATTTCGATCAAAAGAGGTTTCTTTCAGTTTTATTGAGACCAGCATTCAAAACGATGAGTCAAGGACAGATGTCAGAGTCATAACAGATGCAAATGCTAATTGCTCATACAACAAGCAAAAATAAAATATTTTCCTACATTCATGCGAGTAGAAAGTAGTGCTGTCAAAAGACTTACGTGCTTCCTCTGTGCTGATAGTAAGTTCCTTGCTAGCCTCGCTCTTGCCTATAGCATTGTAGGAGTACATGCGGATGCTGTAGACAGATGCAGGATGAAGATCCACTATGTTGGCCTGGTTGTTAGTTGGAGAGATGTTTCGGGTGGCGTGCTTTAGTTCCCAGGAATCTGACAAAACAGTAGAAAATAACAATTTTACTACTTCAACACTTTGGATGGAGTTGTAAATTTGGGAATGCTGTTGGTATTCAGTTGCAAATAGCTTCAAATTTTAAATTTTCATTGTATAATATACTACCGTACTACTTTTAGGGTCAACTCATTTTACAATACATAATAAAATAAATCACCCGACTTGACTTTTAGTCACCTGTCTTGTTCTTGTATTCAATATCGTAGGATGTAATTACGCTGTTCCCATCAAATCTCTGTGTCCACCTGAGATTCATGCTACGATCTTTCACTTCTCGCACCTCTAGCTCTGGAGGGTCTGGAGGCTCTGAGGTTTAAAATTAGACAAAGTAAACAAAAGGAGGCAAGAAAAAGGAAAAAATAAAAGGACTAAATGAAAGACACGCTCAAAAGTAAAGAAAGAAGAGCATGGTTTTGTAGCGTTTATTGAATTAAAGCAAGGATGGTGCAGTACATGCAATTGCACATGAATGCTTACCTTGCACAGTGAGCTGGATAAGTCCTCGCCCTTCTCCATAAGAGTTGATGGCATGACAAGAGAAGAAGACTGAATCCTCACGCTCTGCTGGCTTGAGCTGAAGTAAGAAAGGTACAAAGAAAAAAATGTCAAGGAGAGAAACAACTTTATGTCTGCATAGGCAAATTGTGCAAAGCTTTGTGACGAAGAAGTGCCTTGGCGACCATGTTTTGTTTGGTATTTAGGTGACTCTGTTCACCTCATTGAAAGGTGTAACAGAAAATACACACATGTACTCTCAGCACCCACAGCAGTTTGAGTGCCAAGAATCAGTTTTTGCTTAAAAAACATTTGGTTGGTGTGTGAGGTACACATACACATACACATACACCAACAAAACATACAAAACACTTGATCATCGGTGAGGTTGTGACGCTCTCTGAATTCAGTGAACCCAAAGTTGCTCCTCGTTTATGCGTCTCTTCCATTACCTTTTGTTAATATCTGAAAAACACGGCATGAGCAGGCTAAAAAAGCTCCGTGCTTTCATTCGAGCTTGGCCAGTGCAGAATTTCCATTTTAAAATGAATTAGGAGACAACCTGTGGCTGCCATAAGTGCCACGGTATGTTAGAGCAAAATTAAGACTCAGAGATCCTGAGATTTAGAATTTCTGTTTTAAATCTGGGTAATAAAATATATCTAATCTTATATTCTGATAAATTAATTTAATAATAAATCAATTTCTCTTACACTAACTGATTGCTAAATTTTTGAGCAGCACAATTAAAATTTTTAATAGTCCTAAATACACAAACAGGTTTTGCTATCTTCTTTCTAATCTCAACCCTAACACTATGAAGCACAGACGAGGAAGGTACAAAACTTGACACTGCACCAAATAATTTGCTTTGCATGGTGAGAGTTACCGCAGTTTTCACACATGGACTCTGGAATGTCTGGAAAATCAGTTTGGACCGTGTCTGAAGTTGCACATTCTGATAGGTTATCTGCGTTACTGTACCATGAGTACAATCAGACAGTACAGGGATTTTATGGTGTGGAGCTGCGAGGACAACAACAGTTTAATGTCTAAATTAAATCTGTCATTAGTGTTCACACATACAGTGCGGTCGGGTAATATGTTGAAAAATTTGAGTTTGAAGTCTGGGTGTGGAAAAAGTAAATCAAAAGAAAAGCTCATGCATTTGTCAACTGAATAAGAGTCCCTGAGACATTAATGTCTCATTTCATCAGAAATGATCTAGATCTTCTACCATATATAAGTCTTTTTTTTTTTTTTTTACCTTGAGTGTAGACAACACCTCATCAGTCTTCTCATTGGGACTGGTGGTAATGGAGTATCGGGGGTTGCGATCAGGGTCGATGACGGTGTCACCCCTTTCCCAGCGGATGATGATGGGCCATTCTCCCCTTGCTGTGCAGTTCAACTCCTTCAAGTGACCCTTCTTAGCCATGGTCGTGTTGGGGTGACTGGTGATCATCGCTGGGACTGGAAGGAGACGGGAAATGGAGTGTGAGATGAAGAGAAGGCGAGAATAAATGGGGTGAAGCAGGCAGAAATGGTAACAGTAAACAGATTGATGAGAGGGATGTCAGATGACAGAAGCAGATGGGGGAGGGAGGAAGGAAAAGAAAGAGTAAGTGGATAATAAGCAGGGTTTAAGTGGAAAAGCAGAAAGAAGGGAAATAGCAGAGAGGAGAAAGGTGGGATAACTGGCAGTTGAAAAAGGTGGAGTTCAGAGTAGCCAAGTTCCATTGCAGTAAAGTAATGAAGAGCTGTGGTCAATGAGGTAAAGTCAATAAACCTCCTTCCTCATTCTCCAATAGTTAACACTGGGGTCTAGGTGAATGAAGAGGCAAAAACGATACACTCTACCTTTCGTGTACACTCTATACACAAAATCCCTTTACACACTCAATCTTCTCTCCCCAACAGACACACGGGCACACACACTCATTTGCACACACACAAAATATCGATTCGAGGAGGCTTCTGCTGTTTTGTTTTCATCACTTATTCATCTCAGCCTCCCTCTTTTACTCTTTTCCTCCCTCTCCGCTGAGTGAAACAGACAGAATTGAGGGAGGCAGAGGAGAGGAACGGTTCAATCAATAACACTAACACCAGAAGGGGAGAGAGAAAGCGAAAGAGAGAGAGAGAGAGGGGGGCAACCCTGTGATAGAAAAACATGATGAAACTAGTAGATAGATTTATGTGCAGCTTGTTATATGTGTCTGTGTGTACAAGTGTCAAAAGGTGCCAGAATATTAAGCCTTGACATCTCTGTCGTGATTACAGATTTTTGGTCAAGGTCAGTGTACTGCATACTAAAATATATATTGGCATCATATAACGCTCTACTAGATCCTGACAGTTAGTGTGTCTGTGTGTTTGCATACACATTCTCCCTGTGGAGTTTCACGTTGCATTACATAGGGTGTTACTGACGTCGGGGGCAGGTTGAAGAGATTGATTGCAGATAATGGTTAAGCTCAAAGTCATTTTGATCGTCTGTAGACAGATCCCAAGAGTCAAAAGATCAATCGCTGAGTTTCTTGCTATGTCAATGTCTATTGCAGATACACACGTACACTTTTTTCTCGTTCTATACTGCACGTTTTTTCACTTACGTCCACGGTCACCTTTGCTCTTCTAGTCTATGAGGGTGCCTGTATGTGCGCGTACGGTTGTGCCCAAAGGGACAGTGTTGCGAGCTGGCTCATTGGTTTGACACGGTGAGTGAGTGCATGGGTGTGAAGACCGATAAAGAGGGAGCACTGGAGCATCCTAGATGGCCTCACTGCAGTCGTCTGCGTAGTGAAGAAAGAAGTCATACTCTGCTACATTAACCAGTGCAAGTTTGTATACTCACTCTTAACTGTGAGGACCATGCTTTTGCTGATGTCTGAGCCCACGCCGTTGGAGGCTTGACAGAGGTAGAAGCCCCGATCCTCTTCCAGGACATGTCTGATAAGTAAAGAGCCATTATTCATGATCTGAATACGGCCCGTCAGAGGCACAGGGTGGTACTGCTGTGGGTTCCCAATACCCGCTGGACAGAGAGAGTGAGCAAAAGAACATGAGATTATGATGTAGTTAACTGGCAGCATCTGCATTTTACTTTACACAGAATCGATATATATGTGCAGAGAACACTTGATGGAGGCACATCACAGTACATAAATAAAGAATTTAGGATCATATAAAACTCATGTACCTAATGCACCTTTGGCATGCTTCCACATGACCTTAGGAGGAGGGTATCCATCAACAGAACAGTTCAGGATAGCGGACTTCCCATAGATCCCATCCTGGTTGTTGGGCTGCACCACAAACCGAGGAGGCACTGGAGAATATTAAACATGAGATTGATATTTCTGTTATTATTTCAATAAATTATAATGGTTAGTGAGGAAATGCAGATGAGTATGAATTTAAAAACCCAACATATACTAAGAGTTGAAATTTTGATGGCTGATGATGATGGAGAGCACAGTTTAACAAGGTAGTCAACTGAAATGAGACTGCAAAGGCCATGGAATATAATTCAAGATTCAAGATTCTTTATTTGTCACATGCAGGTTATACAGGTACAACACGCAGTAAAATTCATATACATTTTAAACTATTTAGCCACCTAAACAATGGCGTTTAAGTTCCTTCATACTGCAAAAGTATCCCTGCGTCCATAGAATTTGCAAAAAATAACCATTTCTAGTGTTAATGCGCTGATAATTAAAGAGAAAAAATCGAATGTTATTTGGGGAATGTGGAGAGGTCATGTAATACTTTAAAAATCTTATGTTTTTTTGTGCTGTTCTGTGTTTTGAAAAATGTGACATTAAACCAAAAAGATATTGGAATATCAAAATTGGAAGTGAACGATCCGGTGCAAATCAGTTGTGCCGTTTGATTTTTAACCATTTTTATTTTTATTATCCAGGTCCTCCATCTTTTTTCAAGTGGAGTGCCAAATCTCCAAAGTGCTCCTTTTTCTTCTGTTTGTCCTTCATCCCTTTCTAAATATCTTTTTCATATTCTCTCTTTTGTACTCTTTCTTTTCTTACCTGTAACTGTGAGCTGCCTCTCTGTGCTGACAGTGGCAGCATCATTGCTGGCAATGCAGGTGTAGTTGCCATTGTGCTTGAGCGACACCTTGGATATCTGGAGGGAGCTCATGAACTCCTTCGTGTCGATAGTGATGCCCGAAGAGGGCACGATCTCCTGGCCGTCCTTGCGCCACGTGATGCGTATGGGCATGTCTCCAGACGACACCACGCAGGCAATGTACATCAATTTACCAATGGAAGTCGGAGGAAAGTCAAATGGCTGGATCAGTGGAGGAACTGAGAAAGGTAGAAAAGACAGAGAAATTGGATGAAAGAGTGCAAAAAATAACGAAAACAAATAGGAGAAATACAAGGTCCAAGGTATAGTGGGAAGGGGAGGGTGAATAGCTATGCAGAGACAAAGTATGGGAGAAATAGTGAAATTAAATAAAAAAGATAAGCAAAAGAGATAGAATGGTTACATGAAAGAGAGTGGAAAATAGAAAAGGCAAGGGTACATAAAAAGGCAAGGACAGGCAGCAGGGTGAAATAAAGGGTATACAGAGAGAAGTCAGTATAAGGCAAAGAGGGAATGGAAATAAAGAAAAAAATGAATGAAAACAGTTAGGGGGTTGTTTAAATGAGCAGGGTGAGTAAAAGGTGAAGACACAGATTTTAGGCAGATATGAATAAATGAAGTAGAGAGAAGAGAGACAGAGTCAGATGTGAAGGCATAGAGAGGATATGGGCAGACACACAGTTTTGAAGATTCAGGGGCATCTCGAGGACATGGAGTGGGAGGGTGAGTGGCGCAAAGGGAGAAGAGGTGAAATGAGAAAAACAGTGAAGAGATGAAAAAGACTGTGTTAGACTGGGCATGGTTCAGAATCTATCATTTTCAACTGACAGTCCGATTGGTAAACTAGTGGTCCAACTGTCTGTGAGACTGCGGGAGATCAAAAACATGATTTGTTGAGTCTTTCATCTAAGCCTTCACTCCCAAAAGCTTCTGCAGCCCGGCCTACTAGCCCACTACCCACTCTGCAGCCGCCTGTGCCCCCTACCAACCCCTACACTCCACCCTACCCTGCCCTGCTAAAACCAGCCCATAATAGCTGCTCTAATTAGAGCCCCATCCACAGGGGGAAGAAGAGTGTTACCATGGATACCGGCAGAGGTGATGGTGGTGGTTTGGAGTGGGGGATGAAGTGGAGGTTGTTGTTGGTGGAGGTGGGGGGGGGACTACAGCTGAGACATCTGGGGGATTTAATCTGGGCCTCGTTAAAATTCATCTAATTAAATCAAAGACATGACAAGCACACATTCATACAAGCACATACCTAAACCCGGCAAACGTGTGCATGCACGCAAATGTGCCTGTATACTCACATGTGCATGTATGCACAGACCACTGAGCCCCACAAATTTCACACATCATGCCAATGTCAAGCAGACAAACACACACACACACACACACACACACACACTCCACGCTTATTTTCGACAACTTCCTAAAACAAACACATTGTTCTGTTGCAGCTGAGAGCAGAGACAAATAACATACAAGGTGACATGCAGAATACACACTCATAGTCATCTCTCGCACACACACATATATATATATATATATATATATATATATTATATATTATATATTTTATATATATATATATATTTGCATGAGTATGATATGCACACACACAAATCTTATACAATAGCTCTCCTGCTCTATGTAATTGCTGAGTGGTTGAGAGCTCACACTAGGCCACTCCGCCCCTTAATCAGGGGTTATTAGAGGCAATGCATACAGCTTTGTTCTGTCTTCTCTCTCTGCTTCACTCACACCATCTTGCATCAAACCAGTGTTGCTCCCTAGCATGTCTCTTACAATCACTCTCATTAGCATTCATAATTTCTTTTATTTTGTGACACAGTAAAAAAAAAGTCAGATTATTAAAAATTCTGGTTCTATATAATGTTGCTTGTAGTATATTAATCTCTTTTCTATTTATACAATTTACATCACTGAGAGAAGATCATGTGCATTCTCATGTCATAATGAATCTACTGTATGCAGCTAACCAGAAACAGATACTGTCCAGCAGCTATTGCTTTAAAGCTGTGACCTGCGACTTACCTTTGACAGTAACATAAACGGTCTGTGTGATAAAAAGCTGCGGTTGAATGAGCACGCTACAGACATAGGCCCCCTCGTCCATCCCTTTCTGAACATCGCTGAGCTTTAGAGTCCCGTTTTCATACACCACCTGGACAGACATCAGAGTCAGGATGATCACACATATATTTCTTTTCCTTTTTTAAGGATTTTCCAGATTCGATACAGTATTTTTTCTGTACACTTCTAACTCAAATAGCACAAAAACAGTGTGATGTAACACCAAAATTCATTTTTTATGGTTAAACACTGGCTTAAACTTTCATTGTAACACTTTTTGAAAATAAATTAATGATTTTAGTATATATAGATATATATTCATACAAATGTGTTTATAATTTTGTCCAGCTTAAATTATGAGTAATTGTTTTTTTTTACTTACAGTTAATATATAATATTTCTAAATAACAGCTGTTAAATGACAAAAACACAAGCCTTTTACAGACGATCTATACACACAGTGAGAAATATGTGTATAGATTAAATGCTTTATAGTGCTGTGTGAAAAACCAATACCGAAATATATTTTTATTTATCTTTTTATTTATTTTGGAGCGGAAAAGGAGAGCGCTAACTCTACCTGGCGATGGTTGTCAGGCAGTAGAAGTCCCTCCTTGTACCAGTTTATAGAGTAATAAGGGTACCCAATCACACGGCAGTTTATGAAAGTGTTTCTTCCTGCTACGGCGGTGATATTCTTCATTGGCCGAATCTTTGGGGAACCTGATGGAGAGAGCAAGCAAATGGGGAGAGAAATGGAAAAACAGAAAGAGAGATGGGTTGATCAGAAAGAAGAGAGGAGGAAAAAAGAAGTGTATTAATTGACAGTGTCAGAAGCAGGTCACGGGAATTTTAGGAATAACGGGGAGGGTGGTAGGGAAGGGAGCTGGTGAGGGGGAGTGGACAGAAGAGGAGAAAAGCTTGCAGAGGAGAGGGAGAAAAAGAGGTTAAAATGGCCTGCCTTAGTCTAAAGAGTTTCTTTTCTGGTGGAAACTTTTCTCACCCACCCTCAGATGTGTACTCTGGAAAATATATTCACTCCATTTCTCACAGATGTGGGATCTTAAAGATTTTTTTTAGGTGTATGGAGACTACAAGACGTTTACTAAAATAACCTTAAAAACAACCAATGTGGGGCTGGGTTTCAGTTTTAGGCAGGGCATAAATTGGATAAAAGTGTCTCATGTCTTTCTTCCTTTGATAGTTTGCACTGTTTCTTTTAGGAGCAAGCAGAAACTAGAAGAAGAAAACAGGAATTCTGTATTTCAGCACAGCGACAATAATGTTGTTGTTTACAGGTCAGACTGGGCGAGAGATGGTACTTTTATTTAATGCTACTGACATTAAAACACACCAGGATTTAATATAATTGACTGCATGGCATCTCTAAAAAGAGAGAGCGTGAAATATAGAGAAAGGGAAAGTGAGTGGGTGAAACCAATGGGAAAAAAAACCCTACTGAAATGACACTTGACTTTATTCTGTACTTCATTTAGAGGCCTTCATTTTGTGAGAAGATAGCACTTTTACATGTGAGCCCAGTAATAACAGTTTTCATTCATGCTGCATGCTGACCAACCCATTCTGACGGTTTTAGAGCAAATCTTTAGGTGTAAACCCCCCCCGTTTGTGTCAGTATCTGAAATGCGCTTTTCCTTTTCCACGGTTCTAAATTATGACAGATGTTTTTTACCTGTTGTGGTCCAATAGTGACCACAACAGGTAAACAGTTAAAAAGCTCAACTGCCTCAGTATAAAGTATTGCCAAGAGCTAGAGAAAGGCTGAGGGCAGGTAGGCAGACATTCAGGCCGACACAAAATGTGTTTTTGTTTAGCATCATTGGAAGATGCTGTGAGCTATCACTCAATCATCTGTCACTTCTTTGTTGACCTTCTCGCCACCGTTCGTCTTGTATCTTTGTTTTTTGTCTCTCCTTCCCGTCCCTCTACCTCTCACTTCTCTGTCTCTCTCTCCTCCCTTTCGCAGCATGTGCCAACCTTTGAAGTCGCAGCTCTGACGAGTCAAAGATGTATTATTCAGCAGCACCGTCACACACAAACACAGATACCATGTTTGTGTGACACGCGTGTGCTCGACTATGTCTGCGTGGCTCGGAATGCTTGCTGTGGGTCCCTCACTGAATGAGATAAGTTGGGCGTATCACATTTGAGTGAGTGGATAAGCATAGCGCTGTGCTGCTGCTTCACTCATGAATGTGTGTGTCCATGTAAGAGTCGTGGCTGTATTTGTGTCAGTTTGTGTTGCATGTAGGCTTGAAACTCTCTGGCAGCGGGGCTCATTCTCACTCCAATGATCATACTGGCATGTCTGCTTCGAGCAGACTCACATGTCACAGCTACACATCTCACCAATGGACAATGAAAGCAGAAACAGTGTGTGTGCGTGTGTGTGTGTGAGAGAGATGGAGACAGTGATACAGCCCTGTTCAGTGGTGTCACTCCTCATTCTTGTTATCTCAGACGACAGTGACATCACCTGTCCTGTCACCAGAGTTTACCATCACTCCCTCAACATACAATGCCACTCCCCTTCTGTTATTCTTCTCCCATTTCATGTACCCTGTCTCACCTACATCTCTGTCTTTCTGCGCCTTCTTAGGTTTCTTCGTTCAAGTCTCAGATTACCTTAATATCATGTCCTCTCCATTAGCAGCTCACAGTATAAAGCTGCAAAGTTTCCATTTGAACATTGTGTCTCCCTGCAGGCATGCTTATGTGTGTACATATTGGTGCGCATACAATTAGATCAATTTGATGGATGACTTGGTGTATTTGTCTTATCTATGCGTGAGTTCACACCAGCACATGTGCAGCTGAACGACCCAAACTGCACAGCAAAGAAGACAGAAAGAGACAGAGTATATGGGCTAGTGAAGAAAAAATACACTCTGTGGTAAGAAATAATGTATAGGTAGAAAGATGGACAAACAACAACAGAAAAAAAATTTAAAAAAGGAGAAAAGAATATTTTGATAATATACATATATACGAGGAAGCGAAACATACATACAGAGAAAGAGGGAGAGATATAGAAGGGTACAGGAGAGGGTGGGGTAGGGGTCAGGCTATGAGAAGCCTCTGTATGACTGATATTGAAAAGTAGACAGGCACCTCTTACGTTTATGCGCGCTTGGTACTCAGCACTACCGGCTGAGTTTCGTGCGGCGCACCGATACACTCCACCATCACGAATCTGTGGGTTGCTGACGTTCACGTGGCTCACGGTGCTGCCGTCAGACAGGGTGTACTGACTGGCTCTGACACGCGACAGATCTCTGGCCACAGGCTCATCGTCCAAGGTCCAGGTGATGGTGGGTGGAGGCGCTCCTTTGGCAGCACACATCAGGGAAAACGGTTCACCTGGGACCACCACCCTCTCACTGAAGGAGGCAACAATACGGGGTGTGCCATCTGGGAAACAATAACAAGACATGTGAAGTGTTTGGAGGAAAATTGTTAATTGTTTCTCCTGTTTAAGCTAATTTCCTGTGTTCAATCTTTAAGCCCACTGTCTCCTGATTGGTTGTCCCTATTTAAACAGCAGCTAGGCAGGGCTTCTGTGCTCATAGCCAGAGCTGTGTGCCAGAGATGACCGTAGAGTTTCTCTTTTGCTGACAGAGCTATGACCAGAAAAGATTATCAGCAACAAAGTCTTTAGAGCAGAATGAAGCCTGAGCTTTTGGCTCACAGATATTATAAAAAACGTACTGTGCCGTTACGTTTTGCATTGAAAATGGGAAGGGGGCAATGATTTACTGGGACATACATGGAAACACAGTGTATGCAAGAAAAACAGAGTCAATTTTAACCAGCTTGAAAGTCAATATTTGATGTGACTGCCTTTATTCCTCAGCACAGCCTGAACTCTCTTAGGCAAACTTTCTTGTAATTTCTTTAAATATTTTTAAGTAATAGTTCTTCAGGCTTTTTGAAGGAAATTTGAAGCACTTCTTTGGAAGTTGGCTGCATTTTCACCTGCTCTCTGTCAAGATCATCCCCCACTGGTTCAGTAATGTTGAGGTCTGAGCTCTGGGGAGGCCAATCCATGACTCATAGTGTTCCACTGTGTGTTTTTCTATCCCAGTATTTTCTTTTATTAGCAGTTTGTTTGGGATCAGTGCAGAAAGATGAAGACACTTTCCAGATGATATTGCATGGTGAGACAAAATCTGATGGCACTTTTCTGCATTCAAAATTTCATCAACACCACTGGCTGAAAATGCAACTCCAAACCATCATAAATCCTCCACCGTGTTTCACACATAGCTGGTACCTGGTACCGCTTTTCTGATTTAATCAAATAAATACTGAAAAGAATTTTAACAGAAACGTTAAACTTGGATTGAGCCCTCCATACGACCTGTTGCCACTGCTTTTCAGTCCAATTTTTGTGGATTACCTCAGCTTTTTCTCTGTGTCTCCCTCCCTGGAGAACAGCTTCTTGACAGCCACCTTTCCACTGAGACCATTTCTGATGAGGTTTTGACAAAAAGTTCATGGATCAGCTAAAGGCCCGGATGCATCGCTCAGGTCCTGTGTCGGGTCTTTGTTGGATTTTTTTTATATTTCTTAAGAACATGATTTTCAGGTCTTGTTCCTCTGCTGTAAACAGTTTTTTGAGCCTGCAACTTCTTCTTTTATAAGCCACTTTCAGTCCAGTTTCACATTGCAGACTATACAAAAATATTCCACTTTTTCAGCTAATATCTTTTTGGGAATTGCCTTGTTGGTGCATAAATTCAGCTGTGTATGAGAACAAATGTTTTTATTTCCCGAAAAGCTGATAGTAAAATAATAAAATAAGTGCCTAAAGTATCATTTAAAATTGTTTCTTTTTTATGATTGATAATAAGTCAGAGGAAAGTGGCTTAACCTAAACCATTCTTCTGAAAATGGAAAGGTACAAGAAGTGGTGTGAATATGGATGAAAAAGCAGCAAACAAATCTAGAAGAACTGTTGCTCAGGACCACTTACAAAAAAATAAAAATTTCAAGTCTGGCTGCTTGTAAGCAAAATATAGGGAAATTAGGAGTAGCTCAGGACTTTGTGCAGTACTCTATGGTGAGATGATTATGTAAAACGCTGGCAATATTTAACCCTCATAGGCCCGTAATAGTCATAGCTTGTTACTCCAACCCCTATGGAGGAAGGATGTGTCTTCATGTGTAAGTTAGAATGATTAATTTTTTGTAACATCCTGTAAGAAAACAATTTCATAAAAAACTAAAATGATATAGTCTGAGTTCCCAGGATTAAGCGGGGTTGTGGTTGTGACCACGGTTGTCAATAGTGACTACTTAGACTTCAGAGGGTTAATATGAGTATAGACCACTGTTACAGTATATGCATAATAGTAATTAACAAAAAGCAGTTGATTTGCTGTTTATTATTTTTTCTTTTTCTATGTGTGACCAGTTTTGAGTAATAGACATACACAGTTTCGTATGAATGTTAGAAGCATAATTTTCCATACCTTCAAGGAGAATGATGGAGAAGTCCTGGGCAGTCTGGCCTTTGCGTGTGGCAAAGCACTGATAAGCACCCGAGTGTCTTTTTTGTGCAGCAGAAATGAAAAGCGTCTCGTTGTGAGCACCCTGGATGGAAAAGTGCTGATCAGGCAGAACAGGTTCTGTGTTGCGGTACCAGGACACCATATAGTGAGGAGAACCTTGAACAGCACAGGAGAGGATGACTGTACTGCTGATCCCTGTCTTCAGATTTTTGGGAGACAAGGTGACCCGCAGTGGCTCTAAAGGTAGGAGAAGGAACAGGTAAGGCAGAGTAAATTAAAAAATGAAAAGGGATGAAGTGGTAAGCAGCAAGCAAGCACAGAAGCCAGTTACTACCTAAATATTGAAGGTACAAAAACTGGTGTGTGTCCCTCAGGCACTAAGAGGTATATTTTCTGCATTGCTGAACAAGAGCAATTTTTATTGAGCTATGCTGTGCTGTTCAACACAAATCACATGTTGGTTTGATAAGTCTGTGCTTCCTGTATGTATATCAATTTTTCTGTATTTGTGTGTGTGTCCGCGTTTGTGTGTGTGTGTGTGCGCTCTCTAAGCAGCGAGGAAAACTGAGACAGAAAGACAGAAAGGGGAGAAAATGTCAGTGAGCAATAAAGCAGCTGGTGTTAGGTGCTGGAGGCTGATGAATGTGTGTGAGCATGTGTGTCTGTGTGACAATGAATGTGTAAGACTTTCTTCATGGGCACTGAGTGTATATACTGTATGCTTGTCCAAATTTGTGTGTGTGTGTGTCCCACCTTGCATGCCCTGTCACTCGACGTTTGCAGGCTGTGCAATGATGTGCCCTGTGGCCAGTGTACTCAATGTCCACTAACTCATCTCAAGCCACCCTCAAATTTCATCTCCTATCTTACCAACTCCATAATCTAAGTGTTACATGTCTTCTATGAGTGTAATCTTTTAACATCTCTTATATAAACATTAACATTATTGTACATATTCGATAACCTTCTCCTCTCTCTCACACACCCATTGGAAAATGGAGCGACCGGCCTGCATGACCACTGTTCTCTGTCACTGTAGAGACGCTTCACTGCGGTTTGAGAACACAGTGGGAGAGCAAGCCATCCTTAAATATCAAGCTCATGCTCGACCTAGACGAGGGTGGCCATGGCAGAACCGACAGAGCTTAAAAGATGTCTCTATTGCGGTTTGTGTCCTGATGTCACATTTACTACTTCTGCCTAATGCACTCAGTTGCTGTTTGAGGGGAACACTGGAGGACAGGAGAGGCAAATTAAAAATTTACCCACCTATCACGTTGAGGTGACCCGTCACCTCTTTGGAGCCAAAGCTGTTGGTGACCTCACAGATGTAGTTGCCGCTATCCTCGAGTCTCAAGTCTGAAATGGTGAGACCAGTGATGCGCCGTGTCCAGCGCGAGTCTGCTGGTAATGGCCGACCATCCTTTAGCCAACGGATGGTCGGGTTTGGATATCCAGAGGCGATGCAGGGCAGCTCCACATTATGCCCTACCTGCACCTCACCGGACTGGAAACTGTCCAGCACTGACGGGGTGGACTCCGTAGGGTCTGTAGGTTATAAAGGTCACAAAAATGTTTTACTGATTTCAAACAACAAAAATCTCAAAAAGTAAAACTTCAAATCAAATCTCTTTTTCATAGAGTAAACTTGTTGCTTACCCAAAACAGAGAGCCTGGCTCCGTTGCTCTGGCGAGTCTCTCCACTATACTTGTGCTTAGTGATGCAGCGGTAGGTGGAAAGGGCGTCTTCCTTCTGCACTTCTGAGATGTACAGCGCGCCAAATGAGGTCAGGAAGAATCGATTGCCTGTGGAGGAGAGCAGAACAGGAGCGCGTCAAAAAAGAATACTTGCTGTTTATGCATATATTTTACCCTTTGTAGGGCTAAATAATAACAGCATGTTTTCCATTTGATCATTTCATAACAAATGTATAAGTCCTCAGGATTCACAAAGGTAACTCTACAAGCACTATATGAACAAAACATTGGACCCCAACTCTTAGTCTTTGAATTCAGGTTTTCCAGTCCCATTGCAACAGCACAGCAGTTTACCTTTACAAACATTTTATGAAGAAACAGGTTGTTCCAAAAAGCTCAGTGAATTTCAGTGTGGTGCTGTAATAAGATGCCACAGTTCCATCAAGTTAGTTTTCCTCCCTAGATTTTCTATGATCAACTTTGAGGGGTATTATTGCAAAGTTTAGGAACTTCAAAGTGGCAGGCTGCAATTAATTACAGAGTAGACAAAGTATGTAAAAGTCACCAGGTCAATAACTGCAGAGATCCAAACCTGCTCTGGCATTAACATCAGCATTAAAAACTGTGCACCACAGCTTCATGGCATAGGTTTCTATGGCTCAGCAGCTCCTGTAGGTGTTAGGTGTAGGTGGCCCAGTGCTTTTGTTCATATAGCATATATATGTGCTGCTGACGAGTTGGGGCTCCTAGCTTCACAAGGCTTTCTTAAACACTGAGCATATTTGTAAGGAAAAAAATGACAGTTTTTGGAAAAAGAAAAAGCACTTCTATAACATACATGTCATCAAAAGACCCAACCACGGCACTTAGGTGAACACATGGGTGCTTTTAACTGACTCCCATTCTTTTAGAGGGATGTACACAATGGGAAAAAGACATTTGAGAGGAACGAGAAATAGAAAAGAGAGTGGGGAGTTATTGTAAGCGTTAATAATTGATGTGTCGGTGCGTGTTATGGTAACAGCAGATTAGCGTCATTTTCATGTCACATCAGTGACTGCTTGGACTGGCTGTGATTTATCTGCATGTCAATAGACAGAGTATCTGCACGTGTGTGTATGTGAGAAAGAAGAAAAAGAGAAGGCAGGAAAGGAGATGAGGAGAGTGTATTTCAGTGTTTCATTCTTTCCGCTTCTCTGAGTCTTTTTGTATTCTGTTCCCCCCAAAGGGTTATTTTAGACAGTGTGCACTTCAGAGTTTGTAGTAGATTGCAGATTGTTTGGTTATGTGAATGCTATTACAGTGTGTGTGCGTGCATTTGTGCAAGTGTCTGTGTGTGTGTGTGTGTGCGTGAGAGTATATGTGAGTGTAAGAACATGGTGACTGTTGTTTGCCGTACACGATGTTTCAATGTCTCTTTGCAGTGTTGACAAGAGAGAGCTTGAGTAAAATGCAGGTGCATTGAATAGTTGAATACTAGAAATATGTGCCAAGCACAAAAAAACACTCTTACTCACTCACACACAGACACACACATGCACACAGCTCCAAGCAATAGGTCAGCGCCTAGTCATAGCGCAGTATTATTATTGTTTTTTTGTTTTTAGAAACTCTTAGGGTGCAGGCAAATCAATTGATTTATGGAAAACAGCTAACGTAGCTTTAAAACTTTATTGCCACTGTTTTTTATATACTTAAACTGTGAGGTTTTAATCAGGAATATAGCTAATATTCATATTACTGATAAGATGATTTAAATGATTATTTATTTAATTACGTTTTTATTCTTTTATTGTGTCTTGCAAATGGTGAAAAATGTGTATAATAAGTATATGCATATGTTTAGTGTTACAAAGTATCAATAACCAGCTTTGTATCTGTCTGTGTGTGTGAGAATGTGTGTCTCCTACAACAATGTGTGCAACAAAATCAATGCATTTTATGGCTGCGCAAGTCCATCCAAAGGAGATTTATTAAAACAGAGAAGACTGACCTGGCTTTCTGCCACACACACACTAACAAGACTGAGATATGGTGGAGAGTCACGGCTGTACTTCTTCACCACAGTCACACCTTGGCATTAATGTTTGGTAATAAATAAAGTCCTTGCATGTTCTTTTTTGTTATCTTGATTGTTAACACAGCTCAAAAACTTGTTGGAGACTACACATTTTTTCTCTAATAACAGGGGCTTGCCAGGTGGTCGATTGGGGGATGGGGATTGCTTTGCTGACCTAGGTCACTAGGCATGTGTGTCTGGGTCCTTATATACTGTAAGTCATCTAATTACAGATTGTTTGTAAATACCAGGCATAAACTGAGTGAGTTTTTAAGACTATTTTTGTAATCCAAATAAGAAATCATTATAAAAGTTGTTTTATATAACCATTTCCCTAACCAGGGCCAAAAGGCCACAATACCAGCTGATAATGGGCAAAAGACAGCCTTGAGAGGTCGTGAGTCTATCACAGAGCTGACACAGAGAATGAGAACCATCCAAACCCACATCCACAACAAACAATTTGTTACCAATTTTAATTGAATCATCAATTAAAGTAATATTTAGGTCTTTGGGCTTGAAATATCAATTAAGTCTTTTTGGCTGGTCAATCAATCAATCAATCAATCAATCAATCAATCAAAACAGGATTTAATGCATTTTAACTAATCGTGAAAGAGGCATTACAAAATCTTTGTGTGTGTGTAACTAAGCTGTCAGATTTCTGATTATGCATACACACAGCAGTGTCATCTTGTGCATCTCCATGGATATATGAAGTTCACACACGCGTGTTTTCATGTGAGTCAGACTGTTGTGCTGAGTGCTAAGCGACGTAAGCTATAATTTCCAAGCCTGCCCTTTTGTTCCAACCTAGGTATTAAGCCTTACAGGATAATATGCACTTGGTGAGTAGAACCCTGTATAACACACTGCTACACCCTGTCACAACATGCCTGGAGAGAGAAAGACAGACCAGAGGGGGGTGACGGCAGGGAAGAGTGGTGGGTAGAGTAAGAAATGGCTAAGAATGGAGGAAAGGAAAGTGATGCAGGGGACCTTAATGAAAAGGAGCTTGTCACTGCTGGCTGTGAAGGAAACTTATGCCAGCCTTTCTCACTATTTTTCTATACTCTGTTCTTGTCTTGTGTTTTTCTTTCTTTTTCAGTCCTTTGTCATTTTTTTCTATGTAACCAGTTAATTTACTCTGTAAATTAATAAATATCATTAAATGTTACATTTAACATTAAACGTACCCAAACCAAAATAATAATTAGAAATGAATATAGGAAAAAAATTCATAAATTTAATAACATTTGTATTTTACACTAACTATAGATTGTTTTAGCAATAATGATGAACAATATTTTCTATTCTTTTTAATATGCAGATATTTTCTATATTTTAAAAACTATTTAGAAAAACAAAAAACCTTTAAAACCAGAAGTGACTTCTAAACAGCAAAAACCTCAAGGACATATAGAGGATGCTAACAGATGGCTTTTTTGAGAAGCCTAATTTACCTTTTAATCCCATTAGATGTCCGGCTGTAGCATGTTCCATAAGTAGGGCTGCAGTGGTATATCAGATTAAAAGTGGACGTGGTATAAAAACTGAGAGTTGTTATTCACTATGCATCTGATTTATAATGTGCTTTTTTAAGCCAGCCTGCTTGTACGTATCTTCTTTCCTCCTCAACTGCCTTTCAGTTATGGTCATTGTAGCTGGTAGCATTAAAAATATTTTTTTTAAATACAAGGTGAACATGGCTGACATTTGGTCCTTCAGTTCTGTGATTTTAATGCTTATCCAGAGTGTAAAATTAGGCAAAAGAAAAAAAAGCTTTCTGCACTGACCAAAGCTTTCTACCACTCTTCCTGTAATTTTACTACTGATATTTAATTTCTAGCCACTCTCTGCTTCCCTGCTGTCTTTTGAGATGTGACACACCTAAAACAGTGAAGAGGATGCAGGCAGGGATGGCGAGAGGCAGTGGAGTAGCGGAAGGGTCTGGACCTACAGGGAGGAAGACGGCAGATGGAGATTGATTGAGGGAGAGATAGGGAGATAAAGAGAAACATGCCGCTGGGAGTGACAGAGAAGAGAGTGAGAGTGAGAAGGATGAGGGGCCTACAGGCCCGAGAGCCATACATGGGTAAAAACAATTCTTCTACGTCTTTCTCCATCTCCCATTCTCTCTCTCCCTCCTTGCAAGCCTCTCCTTGTGGGAGAGGAGATCAATTCTCGTCTAGTCTGCCTACGCCTCCAGGAGTTTGTTGATGTTGTTTTTGAGTGTGTGTTTGTATGCGCTTCTGTGTCTGTATTTTATTTATTTATTTATTTTACTGTAGGAAGCAGGATGAGAATTTTGAGGTCTATCCTACACCCAAGGGAGGCGCAAAATCCTCTCACTTCCTCCTTATTTTCCAACCTATTCTTCCCC
>VUQR01015786.1:11225-43416 GCA_015108515.1 Hemichromis elongatus | reverse complement strand
CCCCCCCCCCCCCCATCGTTTGCCTGTGCCACCGTGAGGATTCGCCCTCACCACTGTTGCTGGGCATCTTGGTGACAGAGACCCAAAAGAGGAGGAGGAGCCAGTGCAGGAGAATGACATAAAGGATAATGGGAGGCAAAAGAGCTGCAGAGACAGATGTTGCAGATAGGAGTGGAGTAGTGGTGACATGCTAAAAGCGGGTTCCCCTAGACGTTGCGAGGAGGCCTGAGGGTCCAGGAGTGCCTGAGGTACGTTCTCGGAGGAAGCGGTGCTGGGGGAAGGTGTGGGGGTGAGGGCACAGACACAGCAGAGCAGCAGCGGCTCTTCCTGCCTCCCTCCCTTCATGACTGTCTCTCCGTCTCTTCTGCCTCAATGCCCCCCTACACTCTGTCCCACTTTAGCCCAATGTCACTGTCTCAGCAAGGGGGAGGGGACATAAAAAGAGAGAGAGAGAAAAACAAACAAAAAAGTAAAGACAAACTGGGGGAAACAGAAGAAAAAAAGATGAAAGAAAGATCACATTACAGATGAAGATGAGGAGGATGCTCAAAGGGAGCATTGAGAGTCCAGTTAAGATTCCATCACTTGCTGCTTTCATGGACGTAGATGTTCTCTTTCCTTCTATCCCTCCGTCTCTTCCTTGGGAATACTTTTCTCTCTTTGCCACACAAACACACCTCACTCACCTCACACACGCAAGCAAATAAAAACATGTATGTGCAGATACACAATTGCATACAGCCTGCACGCACACTGAAGTCAGCTATTCAGGTATGTTTTTGGCCTTGTCAGCTGATATGAGCGTGCTTAACAAGAAAACAGTCACTGTGGTTTAATAAACACCTGGTTTCGCTGAGGCTTTGATATGGTTAAATTTTATGTTCTATGACACAACTGCAAGTACAGAAAGCAGCAAACAGCTACAGAATGGTGTTTACAAGGAAACACATCAGTAAAATAAAGACAATTATGGTGTAGGATGGGAACAAATATTGATCTTATTAAAAAAGGACATCTCAAAAATTGTACTTAGACTCCTATAACAGAGTCATGATAATCTATATAAAAAAAAGCTCCAAATCCCGGTGCCTGTTGCATTTAAGCAGTAATAGCTGAATTATAGACTATAAATTGACAATATCTTAAAACAATAACAACAGTTATCTTAGGCCACTATAACATCCTAAATTTATATTCATATAGACAAAAGCAACTATTTTCCCTCTAAGCATCATCTGTTTGAAGTTGGAAGGAAATTTTTCCTTCAAACAGGAAGAAACCTCTAATGAGAGTAAGGGTTGAGTATTTTCCTAAGGCATAAGCAGAAACAATTTCAGAGACTAGCCAAAAATACAAAGTCTACCTGGGTTAACTGTTTCTAACTCCACACCCCCAAAATTGTCCATATTCAAATTTGTACCTTTCAGCACCAACTGACGCTGACTCATATGACAGCTTCCTTTAGAGCTACAAGTCTTTGGAAAAAACACATTTTGATAAATGCAGAAGCTTTCACAAAGATCTGTAAACTGACTTTAATGTGCAAAACAAGGGATTAATGTCACAGGTTTCACAGTGGTGAGCGGTATTACTGTTCTTCTAACTGATTATTCTAAATTAGCCTTAGCTGTGGACGTGAGCGTGAATGGATTCTGTGTTCCCCAACAATCAGCGCTGGACAAGGAAATGTGGCCTTTCTAAATCTGAAGTAGAAGAAAGATTAGACAGACGGAGCATAGTCGGTCACCTAGAAGTGCTAAGGACTTCGTGTTTGGGGATTATTGGATGTAACAGATTTGGCACAATCACTGTACTGCTGCTCTAATGTCTACACAAGACCAAGTATGTCTCTGCTAACCTTGTCATTTACAAACACGTTCCTTAGCTTCTGACTTGCTCAGATGTCAAGAGGATCATTGGGCATGCTTCTACTTCTACTTTACATTGAAAGCTGTAAACTGGGGTAGTCTATGCTATACAGCAGTTTATCATTAAATTCCATATTAAAAGAATAAAAAACAACAACTCTACGAACATATTATTATTATTATAACATATTATTAATATTACTTTGAGAGCATGTTTATGAAGCTTGATTAGTACTGGATGTTATTCTGAAAAACAAATGTATACATTAGTTTGAAAGAAAAATCAGGAAAAGGACAACATTTTTCCTGACTCAAATAAAGAGATTATAAGAGCTGAGTGCTGATTGTAACTGGGAATTGTTTTTCATGGCAATTAGGTGTTTGCTCCATATTTGGTAAGACAAAGGACAAATACCCATCAAAAGTAATGAATTTTGATTAATTTTTGTATACATGCAGAGAATTACAGCGCACGTGTTTAAATTTGACATAAACTTCACTGTACACAAGGCCAGGCTAAGTCTGACAGCTTTGTAGTTTGTATTGCATGACTGAATACTGACTTCAACACAGTGTACTCATACAAAAGTCTACTTGGCTAAAAGAGGCCATGCTCACTTCTGATGCAGGAGGAGTCATTCATCTAAATGTCAACATCCTCTTTGGCAATGTTAAATATATTAAACAATCCAAAATATACACCAAATATACCAACATGCCAGAAAATGATTATCACTCCAGATTCTAATACTTGCCTCTTTGTTTTCATGAGATGCACCCGTCTATAGGTCGGTCAACTAATGACCAATCAGCTCAGAGACACTTAAATTACTTCATAAAATAAAAAAAAGAGAAAATCAACAACTCATGAAACGTGTAATGAGTGCTGGTTCCTCAAAACATTTTGAATGAATTGTAATTATTTATATCGTTCTGTGAATTTCCTCAACCTATGCCAGTGATGGCAATGCTAAATTTTAAGACAATACGTGAAGTAGCTGCAAATCAAACATTTTCAACCAAAGACAAGATCACACACTAAAAACCAAACATTTCAAATATGAATTTAAAAATAAAATAAAATAACTGTAAACCTGTATCTAGAGCTACAGTAAAAATCAATTTCAAAATTGTTGGGAAAAAAGATTTTTATAATTCATTCTTCAATGTTTTAACTTCTCCACTCTGTCCATTATCTTTCCATCCTCTGTGTCTCAGTCCGGCTGATCCAGCCTGTCTTGCAGCTCAAACAAATACTGTTAAATCCCATCATCTCTGAAACCAGACCGTCTAATCTCACTTGAGACCAATTTAACAGGTGCTATCACATCATGGCATTGTTTTGTTTTTTCTTCAGTCCAGCTCAGGATATAACAACACAGACACACTCAAAATATTATCCTGACATGGGTTTACATTACAGCTGCTTGTGTTTGAAAATTTAGTCCCCTCGTCATACTGCAGGAATGGTTGGGAAAATCTCCTGTAAATGATGGGCGAAGCACAAAAGCTGATGACCTCTGATTAAACGTACCTATTGACCCAGCCTTATAGGGCAGAGCAAGATTGTGAGAAACACCCCAGAAATCTCCAGGTCCCTGTCCATACACCAACATGTAGGTTTTTACAACAGAACCCTTCTCTTCCCCTCAGTCCAGCATCCAATCCCTGTGCAGCCATGTAGCACTCTCCCTAAAGAGTGGGAGGTCTCATCAAGGGCTGGCACTGAGGTATGGCAGTTTGGCAAGAGGTGGCATTTGCCAAGGTCATTCAGCATGTCTGTGTGTACCACAATCTCTGCTGCACGGCCATATTTAAACATATTTTACTGGAGTATAAGAACAGCACAGATGGGCATTTTTTGTATTTCAGCTTATAATGCAGTATGCAGAGCAGAGGCCATCTTATGAGGCTGACTGCAATATAAGGAAAGGCAAGGCTTGCTGCTGCTGTTTGTTTTTTAATGGGCCAGCAACTGAAGCTGAACCTCAAATCATCATAATGAGAGAGAATGAGGTCCACATATGCAAGGGGGAGGAAAGGAAGGTAGTTAAGGAAATCAAGTCAAAAGAGAGAGAGAAAGAAGGGAGACCAGAAGAAACACAGAGGGTGGAGAGGAAAGGAGAACTAAGGGGAGAGGAAAGAGGGTGAGAAATGAGAGCGAGAGAGAGATTCCTCTGCATCTCTGATTTGCTTGGGTGATATTCATCAGAGCGACAGAGCATAGGGGAGGAATAGATGGAGTGAGGCAGCAACAAGGGTGGAGAGAAAAGAGAGAAAGAACACAGAAGTATTTTTTGTCTCTATAAGCCATTTGTTTTTATTAAGCCTCCCTGCCTGTCCTTGTAGCTTTTTCATGCACTCTTCACTGGTTTGTATTTGTTTATGTTCAGTTACAGGGGCATGAATATAGTGGTATTACAAGCTTAAGGTAAAGTGTTGCAGTCAAAATGTCTAGATTTTGTATTTGCTGTACAAAGTAAAGAAAAATAGAGAGGACAGGATGCTGAAAAAGAACGCAATTGGAATTTAGCCTGAAATTTTAAGATGGATTTTATTGCTCACAGAGATAGTCACGTCTACCTACAAATGACACATTTTAGTAATGAGGCCTAAAATCTACAGCACATGGCTCCGTGGGCCACTCAGTCAGTCAAGTATTAAGACACATGATAACATTTTTTTCTGACGGCATATAGAAAAACACAGGATAATGCCACATTGTTTAACGTAAAAGTGACTTTTGTTGTTTTAACCAGAACCCTTTCACTGCCGTCGAATCCGACTGGACATTTGGAATAACAAGAGCTTCTGAGTAATATGCAAGATGAATGCGATCATAATAAACGTTGCCCAAAAAGCTTCACGCTGTGAGAAAAAGCAAGGCTGAAGAATATTAAGAGCCTGGGCGCAGCACAGCGAAGAGAGGAGAAGAAGCTGGGAGAGAATGAGAGGGATGCAGGGAGGGAAGGAGGGGGGATGGAGGCAGAAGAGAGGGAATGTGACAGAGTGGTGACAGAGAGAGAGAGAGAAGTGTGTGAGTGTGTGTGTAAAATGTCTGTAAGATTGTAAACACATGATGTGCTTCTCCTTTCTGTGCACATGGAGGATATTATCATGACACATCTGCATATAAATGGTGCTTGTACAAAACAACTTTCATACGTTTCTAAAAGCAAAAACTTTACACAAAAACTACACCCTGGCCCTCTGATGTGGCAAAAAATCACTTGCAAAATACGCACATTTCACACAAAGTCTTTACTTCTTAGACGTACACCGCACACACACACACACACTTACGCATTCCCTTGCTATGCAGAAAAGCAAACTCTATATATCATACACAGTGACATCCCTGCCCTGTCTCTCATAAAAAAGTGTCCCTGAGTTTACATATAGTGCACGTGGGCCTCTGTGTGTGCATCGTTTCTTTTCTGCTTAAATATTGATTGTTGTCTTGTCTGGGGTTCAGGGTTAAAGACCATCTGCTGCCTCCACCCTTCAATTATTCAGTCACAGCACCCCCAGCCCTCTACTCCAACACATACACATACACAGACACAAATTAGTCCCTGGGGGCATATTTTCTGTTTCTGTGTGTCATGATAGCCTAATACTGTGTGCTTCTGTGCTCTGAAAAATGGCTGAGTTATCAGTTACTGACTTTCAAATTCACTCAGTCTCCTTCATCACGGCACAACTAGAATAGCTCTCACAAAAGCACAAACAAACAATTCGTAAGTCCATAATGACCGTCAGTTTAACTGTGTACAGTTGAAAGACAGGAAGTCACCCCCTGCTCTTTAAGAAAGCTCAGCGTTAACATCACAATGTGGTAAGGCCAATTCCTCTGCCCGAAGAAGAGCACTAAAGACAAATTATAAGATGAAGTGGAAAACTGTCTGCAGGTTGTAGGGAGAACAATGCAAGGATAGTGTGTAAAAGAACAGACGGGAACGATAGAAAAAGTTTTGCAAAGGAGTTAAATAGTCGCAGAGACCAACTGTGTGGGAGAGAAGCAGTGAAAGACAGAGAAGGCAAGAGAGGTTGTTGACCTCTGGCTATGAAGCTTGTCACTGTAGTGCAGGCAGGGCGGGGGGGGTGTGAGAGGTAGAGGATGAGGGAGGCAGGGGTGGGGGGTGGGGGCTGTTTGTGAGCAAAGATGTTTTTCCTCAAATACAATGTCTCCAGGCCGTGGTCTGTGAACGTGCACGTAGGTATGTCTGTGTCTGTGTGTAATCTCCCCGGGCAAATCCCTCTTTAGCCGAAGCAGGGAAGAATAGAGAAGAAAAGGAAAAGCCATCTTTATCCAAATCCAATTGCAGCTGCAAGGAGAGAGTAGAGTGAGTGAGGTGAAAGAGGAGAAAGGAAGAGGAGGAGAAGACGCTGTAATTTGTCTGAGGGATTACAAGAAGTGCTGGCAGAACATGACTGCTGACTGTGTGTGTGTGTGTGTGTGCTCTGACCTAACCCTATGAAATGAGAGCACAGCCCCATCAGAGACAGTATTTTTGTAACACAAACACATATTTTTGTAAGAAAAAAATCCATGATCCGCTCACTCAGGTAAACTTCAAACCCTTTGTAAACTTAGAGGGTGACGACTGGTCATTATCATCTATTATTTTTACTTTTATAAGAGATCATGGTTTCTTTGACTTTACCGCTTTCACATAATGGTAAAAAATTAATTAAAAAATTAAAAGTAAATAAAAAGTATGTAGTTAAACATATGTGGCTCTTTACTGTACTTCAGTATGTTTCCAAATGCTGCTCCACTGTGCAATCTATTATTGGCAATTTATATGTATTTTATTTTGTATTGGTTTTGTTTTTTCATATGCAAGAGTAAAATTATTTTAGACTTAACAGTCTAATGAGTGCTGCATTCAATACTGAAATCACATTAGAGCAACCCAGCCGAACCAACCACACCTTAAACCCACCATGTGACTCAGGTCAAAACAAATCAATATAAAATGACCATAAAGCTTTTAAATGTAAGTATTTATTAAGGTATTTTGATTAAATAGGGTTCAGAGAGAAGAAAAAATGAGGGCAAATGTAGTGGGAAAGATTTAAATTTGTTGTGGAGCAGACGAATGGGCTGTAGGCCAGTGTTTGGGTGCGATGGTTTGATGTGATATGACTGTACGACACACAAGAACGCAGATATCTGCCTGGAGCAGGGTAAGAGTTAAGGACAGTGGAGTCAAATAAGTGTCAGTGTGAAGCAACATCAGTGTCTTTCTCTGTCTCTGTGAGTGACAGTGATACAAGGCAGTCTGCCCCCATACACACACACAAACACACACACACACAGGTGCCCAACGGCTCTGTGCAAGAACAGCTGTTTTGCTGTGACACACAGCATACACTGCACATCACATCTGATACACAGCAGCTCCTTACCCAGAAAGTCATAGGCCACAATGACACACACACACAAACACACACTGCTGCTTGTTTCACCAAATACTGACATACTTTTTAGGCATTTTTTTAGTGTCAGGTTACATTTACAGGAAACGCCTCTGTACAGTATTATCCTGCAGTTTAGATGAAGTAAAATGGATGTATGCACAGTACACATCCTAAAGCATAGTTAAAGCAGATGTAGTTATGGCTAATAAGGCAATGGGTGCCATGCGTCATGTTATTGTTACGCCCTTTAACACTCCCAGTGGCTCTGAGTGACTTTATGGTGATGAGAGGCTTCATTGTTTTAATTGTGTTAACCACTGAAAGCCTGCGTTAGACGCCACTCTCTTGGTGCTTCCTTTACTTTAATGCTCATTCTTTACCTAAGGATATCCTTTGGTTTCATTTTTGAAACAACACCCAATACCAAAACCCTAATCTTATGTGTTTTAATTGGTTTACTAAATTGGGCCTAGTGTAGTTTACAGATTAAATCTATTTGTGCCTATACAACCTGATACTTACATATCAATAGCAGCTCACTGTACAACCCGATATATATATCATGACAAAGTGTGTAAGACACACGCCAGTCCGCGGTGTCCATTTCACGCTTTGCCACTCCAAAACGTAAAACGTGCACGCATGCAGAAGTTACAGTAATCTGCAGTAACAGCAGAGGGAGATATTTTATTTCAAGCCAACATGAAAATAATAATCACGATAAAGTGTTTAAACAGAAATTATTAACACATTTACGTGTATATACATATCAGCCCACTAGCTTAATAAAGTCTGATGATTTGGGACCCTGGAAAGTACTTAAAATGTTTTTTGCTCACTACAGTAATCATCACTTTGAAAAGTTTCCCAACTTCTACACGTGTGTCCATTTCACGGTTTTGAGAGGCAAAGCGTGAAATGTCTATGGTGTTTATTACACGTTTTGCCATGATACCTGGTTGCAGTGTAGTTAGTCACCATGACATGTCAATACTCTCCATACACTAGGAGTATAAGACTTGAAAGCAGCCTAGATTGCAGTGAGAATCAGGCAGTCATGGTTGAAATAAGGGAGAATATGTCCTCCCATAAACCAAAGCTTGTCTGTTATTGAAATATACATGGGCTTATGTTTGCACATGGATATAAAGTACACACGTGCATACAAGACATATCATGCAGATGTGTCTTTGCAGTGCCACAGCACTAGTGGGCTTTTTAATCGGGTGATTAATTTATACTGGAAAATCCTTCATTCCTTTCCTTCCCTTTGATCAACTGCCTTCAGTCCTATGGACTAATTCTCGTCTTGTATTGGAATTTAATGAAGAGTAGCCTCTCTTTAGACATGTGCTCTTACACAGAATTGCTTAAAATGAGTATAAGTATTAGTAAAAGTTCCAGTACTGGTTTCAGTATGATAAGAAACAACTACAACTATCATCCAATAAAGAAATTCCCTGGAAATATTTAGTCAAATGAAGAGATAAGAAGTTTAATAATAGGATAAATGACAAGGTAACATGAGGTAGTTCATCAAAAAGGATATCATTAACATATGTGCATGAGAAGTTGAGGACACTAGTAGACGTGAAGTATTGTGTAATTTTTTCACCAAAAACTGAGCTTATTGTTATTTCAGGCAGGCTATGAAATCACGCTCCGCCTGGTCCTTCTATAAAGTACAACATTTCCCTTGTCATGAGTCTGGAGAGTACTGTATAATCTATTGCCAGATGTACATGACAGTTAGAGTTGCATTTTTTGAAAATAAGATAAAAAAAAAATAATCTTTTGCCACAGATGATTGTGTTGCTTCTTGAGCCCAGTACACAATACACACACACACACACACAGAAACCATGGAGCTTAAGCAAAACTGAAACTAAATATTTGAGGTTGTTTCTGCAGGACAGCAGATCAGTAAATCAGGAGCTCAATAACGCAACTTTTTGGCTTGCATCTAAAGAATATATTATATGTGTAGTTAATTTGAGGTTAAATTGTGTTTTTCTCTGCCCACTTCCAAATAAGCCTTATTTTTCTGTGTCTGAGTAGAGCTGCTGAGCTGATCCTTTTAGTCAAAACACAGCAGGTTTGAATGAATGTGCGTCTTTTTCCCTGACTTTATTCAATCAATAATAATAATTTTTCAAAAATCAAAAGTGGAATCTGTTTTAATCTCCTTTTTTTGTTTCTCTCCTGTTGCTTTAGTAAACCCATGCTTTTCTCTCACAAAGCCACAGGTAGTCCTTGAAAGGCTGGAGGAGGTTCTGAGTGCTTTTCGAAGTTTCCCCTCTCTGCCTCTTGTCTTCTATCAGATGGAAGAATGGAGGTGAGGAAAGAATTGCGGGAGAGGGTAGAACAGAGGGGAAAGAGGGAGAATATAAGCCCCCAAAGCAGCACTTAAAGTAAGTCTGCATTATTGATGTGGAGACAAAGCGAAACATTTATTTATCATCAAGGATGTGCAGAAGCTAAGCCGATCCCCGCAGAGCTGGAACAGAGAGAGAAAGAGAGAGTAAGTGAGGGTCAAAAGACAGAAAGAGGCCATGCTGAAAGAGAGATGTCTAAGGAGGCGTCAGTGTGTTTGTGTAAGGATACAGTAGAAGGTCAAGCCTAAGATGCGTCCTGCGCATTTTATCTAGTCTGCTGTGGGATTTCCTCTGGGCTGAAGGATCAAGACCAGGCCAGAGAATTATTTATGAGTCCTAAACATGCTTCCATACCACACTGTTTAACTGCTGCTGTTTACCCCCCTACACAAAACCTGATGTTGTCACAACCCCATCATTTTAACAATATGCTTATTGGTATCTGTTTGTTTTCCTTATTTTAAGAATACAGCTGTGTATAAGCATCTTCTTTGGGATTTAATTGACTACTTTTTCAATTATTGATTCCTCTTGTAAAGGATTTGAAGAGAAGTGCCCATAAAATGTGCATTACATGCCCCCATGTCATCATCACAAGTGCACACATCCAGTATTAGGGATGTTGACTTTCTACAAAAACAGAAGGGATTGCAGATTTCCTGCACAGTAGGTAAACGAGGAACAGATGATGAATGAACAAAGCTTGCATTGCATGCAGTAGTTAAGACAACTCAAGCATTAACACTAGTTACCATAGTGATTAAGCTTTGTATTAGCAACTCTAAGTGTCACCTGTCGCAACACTGGGGAACCCTTCACTGCATGTCAGATTAGCCATAATGTTTGGCTTAAATAATGCACATTGTTCGGCTGTGACTGATGGATTTGCAGGGAACCGACGTGTGAAAGTGGCTGAGCACGAATGCATGAATAGTGTGATTTCATCGGCATGGCTGTACATTGTGTGCATTTGTGTACGTGTGTTTGCGTGTAGGGGAGGCCGTTAGGGGATAAGCACTCAATAACAGCTGACACTGAGCTGCCCTCTGCTCTCGCTCACACAAAGGACTATGATTATATTACTGTTTGACTGCCTATCCCTCTCTCCCTCCACTCCCCCCCTTTAGACCCTATACTGCCAAGCTCTCTGTGCACTCAACGGCTAGGATAATTACCACTATTGTGTCTCTCTCTCACACACGCACACACACACACACTCCCATGCAAAGTGTGCCACGTGCTTGCCAGCTACCCCATCTGTCCTCTACTCTCTCCCCCCTTTTTCTTTCTGCTCCCTCCCTCACCTTTTATCTGTTTATGTTTCTGCACCCTGAGACATTTGTTGTTCGGCAGAAAAGGGGAAATCCATTATTGGAGGGGATGAGGTGGAATAAAGACATGTAATTTTTACTACTTACATTTCTCTGGGCACTATACAGTGGGCAGCAGGTTCTTTTCGAGTGGCTAAACACTGATTCAGTTGCCTAAAATGTGGAATAGAATAATACATCATAGTGGGACAGACTTATTACTGAATATCAATATTCTTCCCAATACCTGATCGTCTCCTCTCTTTATCCCTTTTGCATTCTTAAACCTCCCGATTTAGCAAGGAGAAAGAAAAGCGAGCCACAAAGAGTGAGAGGGAACCGAGGGAAGAATGGCCCGTGTGACAATACTGTCCCCTTTATTCCTTCCCTTCCTCCTTATTTCCTCAACGAGTTAAACTTTAATGTGTTTTCCCGCTCAAGTACTCAGGGAAACTCCTCAGAAATGGCTTTGGTTGCAGAAACACCAGAGTGGTTGTAGTGTGGCTTCTGTGCGTGTGTGTGTATGTGTGGTGGTATTGTGAGAGAAGCAGATTTAAGTGGTAAGTGGCTGTGTCTGTATGTGTGTGGTGGTAGATGAGTGGGGTGAGGTCACAATATGATGCTGGAGTCGTGTTTACACGAGCAAGCGAAGTTACAGACAAATGTAGCCATTAACACCAAAATCCTTTCCCCCCATTTCTGCCTTTTCTTCATCCCTCCATCCAGTCTCCTCTGCCTGCAGGAACAAATACATACCTAGAAAAATACTTTCTCTCTCTCTCTCTCTTTCTCTCTCTCTTTGTGTTAAAGGTTGAGGTGACCACCTTGAGAGTGTATAATTGCTTAATAGCCTGAAAGCTCCCATGTCTACTCCAGAGGCCTTTGCTCAGTGAGGATCGATCAAATACTCTGGCTGCCAGTGACAACTTCGAAGATACATGTACACATACACACACACACGAAACATAGGGGCTAACAATGAGTGCAGCTCAAGAAATGGACAGAGACAGTTAAAGAAAAAGAGAAACAGAGAGTGAGAGGAAAGAGGAGTACCTCCCTTAGTGGCTGCCATGTGGCTTTAGCCATCTGTTGGCAGAGTCTAAATTAATTAGCTCCACTCATTACTAGTTTGCAAGAGGCCTGCAGTCTAAACCAGACACCAGCTCTCCAACTTCCCTTTTTTCACAGTATCTTCTCCTTCACCCTCTCTTGTGACTAAAAAGCTTCCTAGCATAGATTAGACCTTATTTTGAAATGTTTAACATTAAAAGGCACATGTTAAATTGAACTCATGCAATGTGACAATGTCATAAACAGACTCACTGTCACTGTTTTTTACCTTAATCCCAGGGATTGGCCAGGCTTGTCTATCTTAAAGTGAAATAAGAAAGAAAAACATGAATGCCAATGGAAGAAACTCTTGATCTCTCGAGTTTCACTTTCTGGTTAAATAAAGGTAAAAAGTTTAAATGTTAGACATGGTGATATCATATACAACGTCAAAGGAAAGCATTTAGGTGGGTATGAATTTGATGATATTTCATGTTGAGGCATTATGAGTCTTTTTCATAAATGTACAGATTAGAGGAAATGAAGGGGGAGGATATCAGAGAGAGCTGTAGTTCCTAGTGAGCTGTGAGATAAGTCACAGGCTAAACCAAACACAAAAACACACCCATAGTTGCACATTGATTGTTGTTAGATTACAGGTAATGTCTGTACAGTTGGAACTCCTACCTATTTGGGTAAATGAACAAACCCCAATGACCTACACACCATTGGGAAGGCAATATCATACTATTTTACCCCTAAATTTCATCTCTATTCACTGAAAAGTTACTAACTCTTGTCTATCCTGTTCCTTGTACCTCCTGCACTTCTCTGCATGTTTAGGAGATTAAAAAAGTGAGACATGAACACATTGAAGTTCTCTCTTGAGAGGGAACTGTCTTTGCAAAATATGAACTTTTCTTTAAGCATCTTTCTTTCTTTAAGAATTTTTTTGGTAAGGTTCCCTGTAAGTTTTACTTCTGAAATAAGATATTTAAAAATCATTTATCCCACTATATCTGCAATAATTATTCCTAAATAAAAGACTGGGTATTACCCAAATCGGGTAAGGTAAGGAAACAACTGTGGGCTGCATGTGAAAATGAATCCAAAACCCTCAGAAATCCTTTCGACCTGTAATCCAGGTCTGTAGTTGGAGACCTTTAAAAGCCACAGTGTAGTGATCAGCTGTGATAATAAATTCAAATGTGTAAAACACATCTTCCATTCACACTAAAACAAAACCACAACCACAAAATCTCAGCGACGCTCCATCAAGACACACCTTCTCTCACCCTCTCGCCCTCCCCTCCCTCTTTCTATCGCCCTGCCCTCTTATCCCACTTTTCCCTCTCATCCTTGGGGAGTGCTCTGTGCCACCGCAGAGACGACAGATGGGGCTCAACATCATCCAGAGAGTGAGAGAGATGGAGGGACAGAACAGGGGAAGGTTGCATTCATTATTTACATCGCTTGGTATTGGAATATTAATGCTAAAAGCAATCGGGTAACCCTTCATTAAATTAACTGAAGATGTAGGGAAAGAGAGTAGAGAGTGAGATGGAAGGATGGGGAGTGAGCGAGGCAGAGACAGTGGGAGAGTAGAAAGAAGCACACTCTGTTAAATGGGCCTTAAAATTAGTGAAGCAAAAACACCTCCATTAAGAAAGCCTGCATCGCTCTTTTCCCTCTCTTCTTCCACTCTCTCTCCTTTCCTGCTCACTCCCTTATTTTAAACACCTCTTTGTCTTTCATCAAAATCACTGCTTTACCCACAAGTGCCTGCTCCAAACCTCTTTGAGAAATATGCATTTCTGTGCTGTCCCTCTTAAGTGCCTGTTCAAAATTTAAACATGCTTATGGTGGTAGAAAGTGTCTTTGGTCCCCATGTGCAGCATTTCTCTGGAGAGTACTCCTCTGCCTTTTATTCTCTCTATCAATCTCTCCTTAGCAACTTCTTTTTTTCCCTTTATCCTGCATCTTTCTTTCATCGCTTGTTCTTAGCTCTCTTCTTCCTCTCTCTCAATTTCTCCTTCAGTCTGTATCTCTTTGTCATCTTCTTTCTTTCCCCAAAGTGCAAAATTATTGTCCCACATACAAATGTGTACACTTCGGATGTGCACACACGGAAGAAAAAGCAGTCGAAAGCGTAAGTACACAGATGCACAACCATGCATATTCATACTTAAATGTACAAAATTAAGCCAACAGATAGGACACACAGCACACAAACACACACACACACACTCTAAGTGTGGCAGAATGCTTCTGTCCTGCACAGCAACACATTGCGTATATGCAGAGCCACTCTTCCTATTAGTGGAACACTGCTACACGCTGTTGACTTCTGGAGAGGAAAACATACAGTCATATTCAGAGGTTATCAACTGATGTTACAATTACCCACCCACCTTCTACACTGAGCATGTGCATCGTGCACGTAATAGGTAGATAGCTTCCATACAGTAGGCCAAGCTAAAATAACGGCTGAAACTGAAACACTGGCTCATTTTCTGTTGGTGGACAAAGAAATTTTAGGTTTTTTTCGGATGCTAATGATGCCCAGTTGATATCCAATTTTTTAATATAAATTAATAATATAAGTTTTCAATTTAACAGCACAACTAACGATTTCTATTCATCAATATCTTGATGCTTTCAAGCATCAATTCTCTATGCCAACTTAATTATGATTTACATGAAGATGTACTATAAAGTATTTTCGACATGCCTTAAGAAAAAAATGACTGCAATGACACTTCGATAGAAGTCACTGGTACCCTGACACAAATGCATTTTTTAAACCAGCTTTTAGAATTTAAATTTTGTTCATTTGAGAGAAAATATTTATTGGACGTTGTTATTTCTATATTGGTGACTTGAACAGAAAAATAGAAGAAAATGCGATACAGCGATGTACTTCTCTGACTTTTACGTGGGTAAAATATGCCTGTTCTGGTTCAGTCTGAATTGCATGAAATTTGGGTCTCTGTGCTTCGTTTTTGAACCACTATTAATTAGGCATGTCCGAGTGTCCAGGTTAATCTTCCACAATGCTCTTTCACAGTTTATGCATCGACTGTTATTGTGAATTAAAGACTAATATAATAAGAAAACTGCTTAATAATAATTCAGATATTGTGAACTAAAGATAGGCTTAATTAAATGCCTTTAGATAGCTACAGCTGGAGGTTACATAAAAGTTTAAGCCATTTCCATAGCAACAGAAACTAACCTGAATCCGGGACGGCAGGCATCAGAGCAGCAGTTACAGTGAACTGATTCCAAATTAGACTGTGCCTCATTTTTGAATTGCAAATACAACAAATGGTTCAATGACAAGTAAGTCAGTACTCTCAAACGTATATAAAAATAAGGAAGGAGCGTAGACTGGGACACAGCAAGAATGTAACAGAAAAAAAATAGCTTAAACCTGACTAATCTGCACCTAACTACTTTTTCAAGCACACTGTGTATCTTTGGATGGTTTAAAAATGTGTGTTTTAAAAATATCAGCAAACACATTTTTATATGTTGTACATTATCCTGCACTTACCCTCTTAAAAAACCGAACTAAATTTATTGCATGCCCAATAAAGTGATGTCAAGGTCCACTTATACCCACACCCTCTAGGGTGATGCCAAATAATTTGGGGGATTAGTTTATCAGGTCAGTTCAGTGTATCAGGCGGCCAGAAGCAAATATACTGTTTTCTACATACATTCTATAGTGCAACATGACTACAGTCTATATAAGCTGTAACAACATGAAGATATGTTAATATTAATAAACATGTAGTAACCCTGAAACTCTCCTTTGTCCTCATAGCTGATTACTCTATCATTTCCACCTATGTTAGTTTAAAAATGAAAAAAAAAAAAAAAAGGATGGGTAATGAGAAAGAACTGTAGGTATGAGAGAGCAATAGACATATTTTTTCCAGTCAAAAGAAATAAACAAGGCATTCACTAGCCAGCCTGCAGGAAAGGGGAACACTGTTTATGCAGAGGAAACGAGACATGCTTACACAGACGCACACAAACACACACAAAGCAAATCTGGGGATGCTGGGGATGGATGCTATTGGCGAGTGAGAGCGCTTAACTCAAAATATCTGTCTATAGTGTTGGCATTGTAAGAAGCACCTGATATGTAGCCGTAGACAGGCTTAAGTCACAACAGTCTCATCAACTTCCTGGGTTTCCAAAGTTGCACATATACTCTTAAAAGGCCAAAATGTTAAGACCATTGCCCAGAAAATCTAATTGTGCGAAGGTCAAGTCAAACTTCTAAACGTTTTCACTTGGACACAGTTTTAAAGCAGCTGTGCTTTTCTTAGGATCCATGTTTTGGCAAAATGCAAACGAAAAAACAAGTGTGGTGCCCACAGGTTGTTTTCTTTGCTTTCTTTCTTTTTACCGGCTCTTAATGTTGTATTTGTACGCAAGCGATTGTAGCTACAATACAAAACAATATGTTGTATTTTGTAGAGAGGCTGCATCTGACACATCATTCATTTTCAACTTGGCTGCAGAGATGTAGTCAACAAGGATGAATGAGCTGTAGTGTGAGCACTCAACTGTCAATCTGTGCTCATACACAAGAGCTTTGTCCACAAGTGTGGGTGGGGGAGTGTATGTGTGTGTGTGTGTGTGCATGTGTGTGTGTAAAGCTGACTCCAGAGAGAATGTACCAAGGCTAGAATGACTTTCAACCGAAATGTATATGAGATTCAAATTACATTCTCTTTTTCCACTATACTCTCCCTTCCTGCACTCCTCTCACCCTTTCTTTGTCTTCTGGGAGCCTTAGTCAGCTAAGCTTAGATGTAAAAAGATTGCCTTCTTTCTCTGGCTGTCTCACACACCAAAACACACATTCTTTGTCAGAGGGCAGCTGGATGTACGAGTAGTGTTGAAAGATAAAATAAAGTGAGGTTATAAGAAAGCTTCCTTTTAAAAATGACCTGCAGTATGGCAGCGCATGTCTCTGTGCTGCATTCAGTGACAACTGCTAAGTGAAAGTTTCCAGTGTTTAGGAAAATTCAATGAAAATGCCCCTAGAAGTTCGATGTAATGCTCTTTTTAAGTCTTGATCTTACTCCACATAATGGCACCTTGGACAATAAAAAGAAAGTAGAGCTTCTCTATGTATGTGCTCAGCTGAATGATAATTAATTTAGTCCTTTAGCTCGCTTGAAACTGTGTATCGTCACAATTCATTCAAGCTCTCACTACTAGCTTAACATTGTTAACTTTACTTCATGTGCAACAAAACAAACCTGGAGGCGGCGAGGTTTTTTTTCCTGGCTTTGTGCATTGAACACCTGGAGGTTGAAAAGGACACAGTTTTGAGTTGTGATTTCCCACCTACAAAGTGTGTCACTGCATTGAAAAACAGATGAGAAAGTTCTTTTGACTTGGCATAAAGTCTATGCCAAGTCAAAAGCTGTTTCACTGACTGCTCAGACAGTTGCTGTCCAAGAGAAAAACATTGCTCACCAAACACCACAAAATTGCAAAATTTGCCAAAAAAATAAAACATGAAAAGAGGCTAGATCCATTTTGGCACCACAATTGTTGGCTAGATGAAGCATGAAACATGAAATATGATAGTGTCCACAACTTCAGCATAACGTGGGCTGAAATACAAGGGCATGATGTCAGTCGTGAGCTGCTAATACACCTGGGGAACAACTATAGATGGTGCTGTGAATGCAAGTTTGTAAACTAAAGCACTGAAACAGAAACTCTTCAGGCTTAGTTAAACATGCTGCAACAATTAGTCATAAAGGCTTTGACTCTGTTCCGTCACTTTAACGCAATAAAACTCAGAAGTTTTGTTTTAGACATCAGATACAGCCATCACAGTGAAGACAAACTAAGCAGAATGATTTGTAAGAAACAGATAAACATTTCAGAAAATGTGCACAAGACTGCAATCGTGCATTCCCATTAACTAGGGGTGAAGTGTGGGGACTTTATGTTATGGATAAAGGCTTATATTTGAATAAGGTGCCTTTTTAACTTTTTTGAAAAGTGGATTTTTAAAACAAAATGTTTAATTAAATTTTGTCTTTTCATTGAATTCGTTGACCATAACAAAAATCGGAATATTTACAGCAGTATTCTTTATTTAGTTTGGGTGCTCATAAATGAAAAAGCAAAAACTTGGAGGATTCTTCCAAAGAAATTTGAAACTCACATTTCTGTTTTCAAACAATGTCCCCAGTGAGTGAGAGGAACAAAAACCCGGATTGCCCTGGGCATCATAAAACAATGCCTATGCACACGAACAAAACAGACAAAAAACAAAAAAAACCAGGCTGCACTTTTAAAATACCAACAGCTAAGGTACAGAAAGTGAGCTCAGAGAAAATAGGTAGGTGAGGGAAGAATAGGAAGAGGGCAGACACACCGAAAATAGCAGAATGTGAAGAAAAATAATGATGCAAAACAAGAGGCGATCAAGTGGGCCTGATAAGCGCTTGAGAGGAATAAATGTCAAGTCAAGCAGTAAGAGAACCCTAGGAGGCAGAGGTAAAACAGAAAGTGAGAAAGAGAGCGAGCATTTATGACACAAATAAACCAGATATGGAAACATGAAGGGCAGATGTGAATCGGTCTATAATGGATCTGAGCTACTTGCACCACTTTGTTGCTGCAGCTACATTCAAATACGAAACGAAAACTTGGGGAAAAAAAGGGTATTGACAAAAAAAGACAACACCAACTCTAAATGTGTTGTACTCCACTGACTTCTATGAGCTATTGATGTGTGTGCGCTGATTCGGAGGCATATGTCTTATGGGAGTCCTCAGGCCATCTCATAGATCCCAGAGAGCTCATTGATTAGCTATTAATAAAACACAGAGATGGCACTGCTGACAAGGGGGGATCAGTGGGCTCACACACATGCGCTCATGCACTTAGACACACACAGGCAGATGCACATCTGAATTTAACAGATATGACAGAGGTTATGTGAGGTTGGAGGGAAAGAGTGGGCAGGGTGGGAAAGTACAGAAATCTAATATAAATGGCATGTGCCAAAAAGGGTAAAAGAAAACTTGAGAAGGACTAAAAAATAAAGGAAGTGCAGGTCAGTTGTGCTAACCTGTTTCACCTGTCTTCTTATTCTACGGCTATCTCGCTGTCCTTTTACTTTGAAGCTCTCTGTCTTTCCCCTACTGCCTCTGCTTGTGTCCACTGTGGGCTGCATGTCATGGGTCTGCTGGCTGTCACCATCCTGTCTTTGATTAACTGTGATCTGTCAGCCCAGAAAAAAGAAGTGGATCCAGAAAAGTGAGTAAGAGTGCCAGAGGAGACAAAGAGAGGTAAGAGGAGGAGCTCCTCAAGCTGATGGACACAACGTTGGTCAGACCAAGACGTGTTCCAGAGAGAGAGAGAGAGAGAGAGAGAAAGAGACTAGAAGGACAAAGAAAGAGGGTGCAATGCATCAAGCAGAACACATTTTCATCTCTTTTCTGCTTTATTTGCTCCAATTTTCATCCATTTTGTTCCCGGTCCCACACCCCTCTGCTTTCCTCCTCCTCTTCCTCCTCAGCTACCCTGCCTCCTTCCACCCTCCCTCTCTCTTCTTCTAGCATGTACATCTTCAGGTCATGGGTCATTAAGTCAGCTCCAGCGGGGATGTGTTGGAACAGGATATCTCTCATATTGCCCTGCCCCCAGCACACTACTAAAAACACAAATACACAGAAACACATGCATGTCTGCGACTACAGACGCACATAGAAATGCTCCATTCTCTTTCTTTTCCTATGCATATGTAGGCTTTCTTTTACACACAGCGCAACGACTAGACACATTTTTTGACCTGCCGACACTCAACACTATCTGCTGAGATTACAGTCTTCAAAGTCATCATAATCTTGACACTGAATGAAACATTTTCAGTGTTTGATGCCAACACTGCACTCTATACACAACAGGGTTGCAATTAAAAAATAGCAGTAATGCTAAAGCCTCACATTTTATCGCCAACTGATTTGTCCAAAAATGGCAATAAATTGTCCCAACATCACAATGTCTAAAAGTCTACAGTGATGCAAAGAAGAAGCAAGTCCTCTTCTAGAAAAGCTGTTAGGAATTTGTGGTATTTTCATTGTCAAGAATGACTGAAACCATTCATCAATTATCCAATTTTTTTTTTCTTTAGTTTAATCAGCCGGTGGTTTCTATGGAAGCTTATTTCCGACATTAAAAAGAAAAACCTGAATTTTCAGTTATTATCTCCAAATTTTGCCTAAAATACTTGAAATTTCAAATCATTTTCTCAGAAGTTGAAATTTTAAGACAATAGCTTGGAATTTTTAACTTATTGATTTTGGATTTTTTTCTTCCCGGTTGCAGAAACAGGCTTTTGTAGGGTTTCACCAATCAAACACTATTTGATTTTTCAACAAAACAATAAATATTGGCCCACAGCGCAGTTTTTTTTTCTAACTTTGAACAGTTCCAGCTCATGTTTTCCCACCTACCTAAGAGTGCAGTTTAACCATTTAAAGCCGATATATGACGCAGTTTTCTTTTCTCAAATAAAGGTAGAGTAAGTAACTTATGTCGAACACAAATTATGGTGTAAGCCTTAAAATGAGCAGCAGACCAACTTCAGGAAAGGTCACACAAAGTGAACTCACCCTACAGCTTAAGCACATGTGACAAACACTGTCACTGCAAATTCCTGGTTGCAGATTCCAAAGCACGCACTTACACGCACACACACACATGAACACCCAGGACACACACACACACACACACAAATGTGCATACAAGTGCAGCTCTTCACCATGGTTTTTGTGCACTGTCAAACAACATTAGATCGCAAGGAGGTGTCAGTGGGATAATTAGAATAACACATCCACTGCATTCTTCATTATGTGTGTCATCTTCACTTACTGGATCTGCTTCCTCACTGACACCACCCATACTCCCACCCCTGACAAACACACACAATCCTAACCAATCTTACAAGTGACATGCTTTTTTAGGCAAGTTATGCTCCCCATTAGTGAAGATCTGAGGTAAAAATCTAATTGTCTGAACCTCTATCATGTATTTTTTTCCCTAATTAGCTTCTTGGGATGGAAGAGGAGGAGAAAGGCAGCAGCGATATACAAAGTTAAAGATCCAGCGTCACTATTTGAGGAAGAAGTTGTTGGCGAGATCATGGCGGGTGATGAGTAATGCTCTGACGTAGGCTCTGCAATTGGCACAATATCTGACAGCAATTCTGTCTGCTGGCATGTACCAAGTCAGTATTGTAAGGATATACGTGGAAGAATCCAGGGCACGTATCCAGTCACTCATAAAGATGCAAACCTCATGGGAGGTAGGTCTGCAACAAAGCCTATTTAACAAGAAATATACAGTGTAACATGAAAGGCACATCGGTCAACAGGTCACACACACACACACACACACACGGACGCACAACAAATTCGCATGAATGTGCTTCTGAACACCTTGTGCTTAATGAATAACTAACTAGCTGAGAGGAAAAGGGAGCCATCTTCTCTGAGTAACGCCAAATGAATTCGCCGAAGCGCTATGCAAATGTTCCCTGGGCTAACGAGACTGCCTGCATGATTGGAGTGCCATTGAAATTCTCCTCGTGCACAACCCTCTCTCACTTCCTACCTCCCTCTCTCCCTCCTTCAATCTCCCTCCATCTCTCCCGCCATTTCAATCTCTACGCAGAACATCCATGTTCCTGAGCATGTACTATCTATCTATCTATCTATCTATCTATCTATCTATCTATCTATCTATCTATCTATCTATCTATCTATCTATCTATCTATCTATCTATCTATCTATCTATCTATCTATATGAAATCTACAAATTAGAAATTCTTTTCAATATTCAAATCATGTTATCCACAAAGACAAACACAGCGGCCCTATCAGTGCCTGGACAGCAGTGAATGCCCCTGTGTCTGACTCTCTTTCTGTGTGTCTCACTGACACAGCTAGCACACACACGCACGCACACATGCGCACAAAAAGTCCGCTCAAACAGAGCAAGCTCAGAGTCACTCTGCACCTGTTCTCTCTGTAAAACATCCAAACACGAGTGCTGAATAAATAACCCAACCTAACATGCATCACTGCCAGAATCGGACACACACACACACACCACAACCCATAAACACACATAAATAAGTAAATAGCACCCATTTCCCCTCCACAGTTACCCCTCTGCCTGCCCTCTTCCCCCCACCTTAGGTATGAATGGTAACCATTCTAAAGACAAACACACATAGATGTGCACCATGTGTGTAATGGTTAATGGTTAGATACTAACAGGAATAAGTACAGAAAGTCTAAAGAAAAATGAGAAATGGAGGCGAGAGGGGAGGTAGGGGAGCATTAAGCACTTGTCAGATGCATCTTTAATGGCAGGCCCCACTGGCTTTAGAGCCCCTGGCCTTCTCTCCCTCCCTGGGGTGCTGGGGACAGCAGGAAAACTCAGCGCACACACCTCTTTTTTTGTCTGTCTGTCCAACCCCTTATATGTCCTCATATACCTACCCACCTCATTCCATCATCCCTGCATCCTATGCCCACTTTTCCATCTGCATAATTTAACATGTCATGCTTTTGTGCCACTTTGTCTTTCTCTTTTTCTGCCTATTCTGCCATTTCTCAGCCGATCTGTTTGTTCACTTTCAGGCCTGATGGAGTGGAAGAAAAAAAGACGGTGCTTTGTCACTTCACTATTTCCTAATAAGTGCCTCTAGAAACGAAGGACGGGAGAGGGATGAAGTTAAAAGTGGAAAGACAGAGGGGTAGGAAGAGTACAGGTCCTCTGCGGAGTGGCTACAAAATGGAGACTGGGACAGAAGCTACTGCAGCTGTGGTGACGCTACACTTCACAGAGAGAGAGGCAGTGTGTGTGAAAGAGAAGGGGGATTAAACAGCCTCAATCAATGCAAAAAACACAGACGTCACACTTTTCCACACCCTCATCACCCTTGATGTTTACGCTTTCTGTTGTTATCTCCCGTGATATCAACTAATCAATCACTTTTGTTCTGTGACTCTATTCGCTCATTCAAACTATTATTTTCCAAATATTGTAACATTGCAAGTGTCTTCTTTCTCATAGTAATAAAGATTTTTCTTTAGGAAGCGATGCATTGTTTAAGATAAACAAAAAAAACTTAATTGCAGGTGTTAATGTCTTTATGCCTTACCCTGGTTTAATGCTGTAATATGACTCACAATGTTCTCATTAACATTTAATGAAGCATGCTACTCAGATGCCACCTGAATAGTTCACTCAACCACAGTATGTAAATGTGTAATTCAAACAAGCTGTAGTTTTTTTTGGCTCTAATGAAGCAAGCATCTAAGTCTATCTAAGTGTGTACAGTTTGCAGAACTGACTCAGTTTTCTCACAAAAGACAGGAACATTAAAGAGGCTACACTGACTTCATGTGTAGTTATTACAAAAAATCCAGACCATTGCTGTAAATGTTTGTTGGCAAACTTTGATATTTCTGTTTTAAAAGCAGTATTGTGTGGTGATATTATTGAAGGTGGGTCTATAAGAAACATAAAATCCTCTAGATTGGGGTGATGTCTATATCATGGTCCCATCACAGCGCTGAGCCTGACACAATCACTATAAAATCTACAGCAATGTGCAATATTTCAAGCATTAAAAACAAAGCAATCACTTCTTGGATTTGTTATTTTTATGTGCTAAAAGGGATATTTTGAATGTGTTGCTTAATTTTTGACATTTCCTTTCTGACAAATACAAATTAAACACATGGCGATCATTTATTAAAATTAAAATGAACATTTAAGTGTGCACATTGCAGTTTTTGTTTCTTGGTCCTGCAACAAGTGGTATGGTCCCCACATAGCCCAGATGAAGAAATCAGGGACACATCATGGAATTATAGGAAAAGACATGCAAGTGAGAAGATGTATATAGGATACAGGAGAAAAAACGATTATCTTTCAAGGGAAGGTATGATCACACCATATAGAACCCAAGCTTTTAGAGTGTGAACATGTCAAATTTTGGCATGCATTTCCAAAATACTTAAAGTAAGCTGACATGTACTTGACAATTCTGCTCTACTGTTTTAGGTCAGTTATTAACTATTCTCAATAAAGATACTTGCATAATGTGTATCCAAGGTTTGCTTGTGACTGAAACTCTAACGACCAATTGTGTTTAAGCAGGCTTTGAGTGCAGGTAGAGAGCAAGTGGTGCCGACATGTGATCGTGAAAGAGTTGGCTATTGTCTGTGATTTACACTTCAGTTAGCTTTGTTAATGTACCTGCAATCATAAACTGTCTGCTGGATGGATTAGGAAGTGTTGGCTCAAATATCTGCCTTCTACACTGGAAGCTCCTACATATTGGCTGTTGTCCCTGTTAGCAGAGTAGCCAACAGGTTTTTTATAATAATATGTATATCACACAGGCACACAGTGTCACCGACAAGTCACACACAGTGCTTCATCATCCTAATCCAGACCATGCTTTATGGACTATACAATTTATAATGTAGGAAAGAAAGAAAGAAAGAAAGATGCTACATATGCTGATATGTCCTCTGTGTGTGTGTCTCTGTGCGTGTGTGTCTGTGTGTGCATGTGTGAGTATGGTGGAGATGAACCGTGGTGATGCACTTATAAAAATCAGGCAGCGATGCATCCTCACACCTTCCTCATTCCACCCGCCGGATCGCACCCGTTACCATGGTGACCAGATAAAACTCACAATGTTTTAAGCTCCAACTGGAGGAGGAGAGCGATACTAACAAAGTGACACGCAAACACTCACACATACACACAGATTAAGTTCCTTCGTACACATCGCTGTCAGAGCACACACTTTTTCCGTTCCCTTAACTGACAAGCAAACAAATGTTAATTTTCTAACAGACAGCAACACCAGCAAACCATCAATTAAAGGGAGAGGCATGGCTAGATAGAGAAGTAGCACGAGAAGGGGAGGAATATGACAAGGGTGTAAAATCCACGATAGCCAGTCAACACGCAAAGCTCCGCTCTGTTTGACTGTCTGCCTGTCTATCTATCTGTCTACTCCCCCACAAATCGCTCCACGAACAGGCCTCAACGCAAACAGATTTGGCTGTCAAATAGTGACATGACACCCAGGCAGGGTCGTCTCACAGTGAGGCCAGCTGTCAGCAAACACCCTCCTGCCTCTTCATCAAAGCCCATTCAAACTCAGCTTTATTGACCAACACAGCCGTCTGTTTGACATGTATCATCCTGTCAAGCCAATACCTTGGCATACAGTGTCCCTAATAAATGGCAAACCACTAGAGCATCTCGAGCGCTATCGAAGGACTGAAAGCTGTACATGCCACCAGGAGCTGATAGATGAAGTAGATGGATAGATGGATGAGGTGCGTGGTGGAGTGGGGTGGGAGGGGCCCGCACATGCACCCTCTGTGTCTCTGTTTGTGTGTGTGTGGCTATGATGCTGACACAGGCCACCAGTCTGTACCAGGGAGGGAAAGAGATGAGGAGGAGGCGTCAAGCCAAAGATGGACAGAAAGAAGAAGAGACGCACTGTGTCACTAATAAAATGTATTCATCAGCACTGAGAGGAGAAGAAGTGAGAAGAAAAAATGGAAAACAAGAAGTATTTTGAAATGCCAGCTCAGATATTTCAGAATGATTATATTTCTCATTAAGTAATTGGAATATCAATTATCCATGTTGTCTAAAGATGCTTTATGTGTCATTTTCAATTAAAAGTGCAGAAATGCAAAAGTGACCATTTATAATCATCTAAAAAAACAAAAAGAACAGGAGCAAATCCAACAAGACCAAATATGTGATTGCTTTGCAATTATTTCTTCATAAAAGATATGATGGTGATCATTAAAATAGCGCCCAGTTATATTTCTGCTGACAACTGACAACCTGACCGATCATTTCACCTTAAAAATGTTGTTTTGATTATTTAAAAAGAAACAGATTATTGTAGTTCATGCAGTGATAACTCATCAAATGAGATCATTGGAATTTATAGGTTTTTTTCTTAAAAATTATGGATAACATGAACTGGTCACAGCTGAAAGCTCAAAGAGCTGCTCATTCAGATATATGTGTGTGTGCGTGTGTGTGTGTGTGTACGTGTGCATACACTTTTGCTTGTCTATATGTGCATGTTTTACCAAAGGCGTCCATCACTTGATCAATAGCATACTCCCACTGAGCTCTTGCACACAGCGATGATACTGTGGCTTTAGCAAATACACATACATACACACACACACACACACTTAGACACACAGAGCTATGAGTCAAACAGACTGGCCCGGTCTCACCACTCTCACACTGAGGGATCCGTGACAAGAGAGAGGGGAATCCAACAGCAAGCTTTATCGATCCAGACTGGAAACCCCCCTCAGGCCACACACACAAACACACACACACACTTACTATAGTTGTGCTGGATCAATGAGTGCTCCTGTGTGAAGGACAGAGCAATATAGAGAGGCACGCAAATACACAGACACCTTTATAGATACACTCGCACAGTGTTCGGAGATGAAACAGGCAGTCTGTATCAGAGAGCAAGATAAGGGGCAGAGAACAATACGTATCATCTGACCTAAACAGTCTCATCTGACACCCTGCAATTTGCCATTGCTCCATGGAGCAAATGTTAACACTGCAACACAAGCCTGAACACATACTGTAGCTACACACGAGTGCCAATGCACAAGCATAGCAGCACGCAGGAGGCCCAAACTGATATTTTCACTCTTCAGTTAGCCAGTGAATGATTTGTTTAGTGGATCAGATGAAGCAGAGTGAACAACACCAGACATAAGAGAGCCCTAGAGGTGTTGCTGCTCTCTTTTAGGTGACTGTGATAACATCAAATTAGATCCCCCCCAGTCCACACAGACTCCTCGGTCCTCCTCTCTCTCTCTCTTTGTCTCTCTCTCTCTTGCTTTCTCACTTTCTCTCTCTTTCGCAAACACAAATAGCACATGTCTGATAATGTCTGATTTATCCACAGAACACAGCTCTGAACCACAGCAGTGACAGTGAGTGAGCAGCCAGGAATGTGTCAGGCAAAGGCCATTTCATCAGCCTTATTTTTGAATGAATGGGGAATTCTGTCATATTCTCTCACTGGGACCAGTACCAGCAACACAAAAAAACACAAATAGATTGATTATTATTAATAAAGAGAAATCAACAATCACAAAAATGTCCATTAAGTCCTGAAACCAAACAAACCACATTATAAAAAAAAATCCCTGATTTAAAGTTTGGACTTAATTTACAATAACAGGAGAAAATTCTCATTTCTCCAACAGCAAATATTCTTAAGTCCATCTATGTAGTGGAATGAGACTAATGAGATTAGATCATTTGCTTTCTAACCACAGACTACATAAACACAGTGAGCATGGACTTGGAAAATCAATCTCAAGCTTTTGTCTGCAGTCTTAGTTTGGGTTTTTGATGAATCATTGATCATAAGTGGCTGAATTTCCTACCAGGGACAATGGCGACGGTGTCTTTCTCCCAGGAAACGACGCTGACGTACTCCTGGACAGCTGAGGGGATGAGGCACTTGAACACGGCAACATTACCCCGCATGGAGCGCTGGTCAGCAACACGGACTGTGTAGGGCTCCCTGAACACTGGTAGGTGAAGAAAAGAGCTGATATTAGTCAATAGAGGGACACTGGGTGAGAGTGACAGTGGACATTTCAGTTTAATAAACCTATATCTGATGTTAATACTGATATTTAAAAATAACAGATGAATGATGAGAGTTATAGTTTACCCTTCTGCTTTAATGTAATCAAATCTCCATGTCTCATAGCTTTTTATATACAATTTAGTCCACAGAAGCTGTCGACCAGTCCACAATATAGTTTATAAGTCTTTTTAGAAATCCTTTAGTTTTCCCGAAAATCGTCAGTGCACCTTATAATCCGGTGCGCCTTACTGTTGAAAAAATACAGTAGTTTAAATGAGTTTATTCGCTATAATTATTATCTTATAGAGGGTAGGTATATGTCAGAGGTGAGATTTAGGAAAATCTGTATTGATATTAAAATAAAAACACCAGAGAAGAACCCAAAGTGAATGCATGCCAACACCAGTCCAGCAGGCGGAGCGTGACCTTCAACACGTAAGAAAAGCAGTGATGAACAGTCAGGCCTATAGCACTGGAGTCTGTATTTTTTACCTGTTCACGTTCCTGCAGGAGAATCACTGTGATGAACATGGTGAAGTCGCTTTCAGATGGTTTTTAACTTTGAATGTAATCACTGAAAGTAATATTATATGATTGTCCTCATTAGGATATTGTTTTACCTCAGTTTATAGGACTTTATGGGATTGTGTGTATGCATGACAAATAAATAACTAATTACTTATTTTGGAGATTAATTAACTAAGGTAATAAATGCATTTTAAGAAAAGTAACAAGGAATGTGTAACATGTTATTTTTTCTGAGTAATGATAACAGTGCTGGTGGTGAGTAGCTTTAGTTATTGGAAATTATAAACTAAATTATATCATAAATGTGTGAAAATTACACTTTATTTTTGAAAGATGTGTTGTGAAGTGCTACCAGTTTGCTTAAAAAAGGAGGGTGTTTTTTCTGAATGCTGTATTACAGTTATTATTATATTATTTTTTATAGTCGCTCGCTATAGAATCAGAATTCATTAATTGAACTCAAAAGGGAATTTTTTTTAGTCATTATAATCAAGAATTAACATTCAGATATAGTGACAATCCTGATTTTAACCAGTGGTATAAAAATAGTAATAAATCTAAAACAAACAACAAATTTAAAAAAGAAAAAAAAATTGTTCACATGTTGACAACTCACAGCTGACATGTGTCCTGTTCGACAAATACTTAAAGCAGGGTGAGTAAATAAACTTGTCTGGTGCTCTGTTCAGCCACATTAAGCCAGTTTTTCACTCTTCAGCCACAGCTTTACAAATCACGGTGCGACTATAAGGAGGACCGACTCGGAGCTACATTGAAGGAGATACGTAGTGAGTTGCCCGTGGCCTTTTAAAGAACAACGCCACAGATGCTATGAGACGGCACGGAGTGGAGGGTTGCACAGAGCCGATGGAACTGTCACATGCAGGCGCCAGGCATCAAAAACACACCCTCTGCACATGGCATGCAGAGCACTAAACTGTGAATCTGTGCCAGTGTACAGAAAGGATGGTGGTGATTAAGACAGGCTTAATGATGAAAACACTAGCCTGTAGCAATAGCCTGATTGGTGAAAAATATGAAATGCTGAATCAGAGCATAAATTTTCATTAAATAAATTAAGTGAAATTAAATTAATGGATTATTCTGGTAAGAAGGACAGACAGGTAGTTCAAGGGCATGCTAGCTAGAGTGGATAAACAGTGAGCTGTTTTATAAACTGAACTCTGCTCAACTGTGTGGCCTTGCCTGTTATCTTCACCTCATTTGTTTAAAGGTATCTTGCCAGATTTTTCAACGCAGACAATTCACATTGAACGCTATTTGACTTGACTAAGACGAACAGAAATACAAAGTTACAGAAATCAGACAGGGTCTCAGAAAGGCTGATATTGGAGAGTGTTTCTAGCAATCTATCTTTTTAGAAATGAGGACAGTAATGACTTAACAATGTAAAACACACATACACACACAACAGAGGGAGTGGCCCTGCACTCCTGTGTGTTCGCTCTCCCCCAGCTCTCCAGTGATATAATTAACGCCTAGCCTGAAGGCCAGTTTCCTTGGTCATTAATAATGCTTTATGCCAGCCGCCACTGTCACTGGAACCCAGTGGAACCAAAGCCAGTGTCCTTGTCCAAACGGTGGGGAGTCTTTCACCTTAAAGTTCGATGTTTAATTTCCTGATTCTTTGTTTCACCGTGTCTATTTCTTTCCCACTAGCCTACTTTATCCATGATCATCTCATCCTTGGGCCCTTTTGTTCCTGTTCTCACTTGTTAAGCAGTTAAGACTGGGGAAAACGTATGGAATTTCATTTTTCGACATATATACAATGCTGCCAAAAAGCACATAATGAATATTGGATTTTGAACCGTGACAGTGACAGTTATGGCGCTACCATGCCACTTTGGACCTTAATTGTGCCTGGTTATTGTTTCTCACTTGGTCACCTGACTCACGGGCAGCTAATGTGAATTGAAGCTTAATTTGTATATGAATCAAAACTAAAACACAATTAATTCCAATCAGGTCCTCATCTCAGTTTTTCATTTAAACAGCCCTTGCTTTTCACTGAAGTCATCTACCTCAGATCGATAGCCTGGATCGACAGAGTGGCCTTGGCTGTTGTGGCCAAGCCAATTCTTTCAATCATTTATTTACTCTCTGACTGACCCTGCTGCCTCTTGTCAATAGCAAGTAGAATCCCCAAAGCCCACTGAGCCTCTCATAGAGTGTTTAAAATCGGCTTGGCAGCTTGTAAATGTTTGGCGTGATGATGACAGTGGTCACATTTTAATACGGTGGAGGTGCTAAACCAGTCAAGGTCACCTCAGGTTTTTGCTTCCTGTCAGTGATCCCACCTTGTCCTACACTTGATTCCCTTTAAGAAAGTGTTGTTTAACCACTCGTTACCCCATTAAAATCTGTCACTCAAGCCATGTATGGCAACATGCCCTTGGACACGTCTCTGTAACCGACCCCACTAAGAGGCAGTTGTTGTGATAGCATTGTCATTTATCACACGTTTCTCTTAGAAAATATGAAAAACACAGAAAGAAAAAAAAAAACATTACATATTCATCCTCTTAAGCCTTGTAACATGATGCAAATGGTACCCCAACTGATTTGTGTGTAAATTGCACTCCCCCTCATCGCATGCGCAGCAGAATCATTAGGATGTTACTGATGCCTGACTATATGCAGCCTGGTTGCCTAGATACGAGCTAAAACATGGGTCTGGGCGACTGGGCGCACTGGGAGGCAAGTCCTGTATCACTGTCGCTTCAATAATTAACGACGGAGAAACCAAATACTGCATTTACTTATTCATAAAGCAAGCATTAAAAACACAGCAAAGGAAAAGGATAGAAAAGGGAAAGTATAATGAAATACAAGAGAGATGAATGGATGCGGGTTGCATTATTGAATGAAAAGGATGAAAAAAAAAGCAGTCTATCAGGTTCAGGTTCAGACAGATATGAGGAGGGCAGATGGAGGAAATAGATCTAAACACCTGCTGCCTTGGCCCTGTCCTACGTAGGTTTGTGTGTTTAGTTGGAACAAAGGGGAGATAGATAGGGTGGGGCTCACCGAACAGGTCTACCCAAATCAGTATATCAAGTTTGTGTAAAAACGAAAAATGAAACCCTCAGATGCAATGTTTTTTTTGCATTTTTTTTTAAATTATTAACAAAAAAAGAGAAAAAGTAAGTAAGCAAAATTTGCTTTATGAGAAAGTCTGTTGATATTTTTAAGTTTTGAACTGAAGCTATAGGTTATGATAAACTGATGGATACATATACAGTACCTTATGAATAAAGGTTTTCTTTATTGGTCAGAGTTCAATTCACCAAATATACCATTTATAATATATTATTGACATTTTTGTTTAGTTAACTGGCGATTCTAAGTTGACTGTTGCTGTGGATCCGCCTCTCTATGTCTTGGGTAGGATGTACCCTGCATCTCTCCATACGACAACTAGGTTAAGCGCCTAACCCTCCAGTAAGTTCAGATCAAACTGCAGATCAAACGCAAGTTGCCATGCGCACTCCAGTTTAAACATACATATATCAATAGCCTTTCAGTTGCCTCTGGATATGAGAATGTATCAAACTGTTTTACCAAAAAATAGTTGCGTGGCATAGATTGGTGTTACACTCGAGTGAAAAATGCACAGAGAAAACGAGATTTTTTAAAATGAGATACCCAAACAAAAACATATACAGGAAAACAAGCAGCCCACAGAGTGATTTTCATAAATGTAGAGCTATCCAGACAGGTGCTCAAGCTATTATTGGACCACAATCAGCATGCAAAGAAAAGGGTGAGAAAGAGGGGGAGTGAGAGAGAGAGAGAGAGAGAGAGAGACAGAGAGAGATGTGAAGATGTGAAGAGAGAGATAGAATGACGCAGGGGGA
>VUQR01015785.1:3382-20874 GCA_015108515.1 Hemichromis elongatus | reverse complement strand
ATGTCTAGTTTAAAAAAATTATCTGAATCTTAAAACCAAAGTTTTCATCTGATCTAAAATGTATAGAAATCCATTATTGTATGTAGTAACTATTAAGTTGAATCAGCACGAGAATATATATATATATATATATATATATATATATATATATATATATGTATATGTATATACATATATATATATATATATATATATGTGTGTGTATATATATATATATATATGTGTGTGTGTATATAGATATATATATATATATATATATATATATTGACCAATTCCTGCACCCATCCTTTATGCATCCTTCATTAATCCCTAATGGAGGGGGAGCCCTCACTGTAACCCCCCATATGTAGCTGTCTGAGACCACAGATGGCTGTCTGACCTCAAAGGCTAAGTGAGCAGATTACAATATTATAGACAACATATCTCAAACATGTCTGCAGCATGTTAAGCTCTCTAGGCCAACACCACAACCCCTCACCTCCCGCCCCGCAATCCACCAGTTCCCTCCTGCTGGCTCAAGCCAACTATAAATGTACAGACCAAAGAGAAAAAACATCCCCAGTGAGGCATTTTAGTTCAAACTGGCCATTAATAAATACTGTATAAAGTCATGCAGATACATGGGATGCTAACTGCCTGGACTGAGTGTGTGTGAACATGTTTATTTCCTTTATTTGCAGTGGATCAACACAAAAAACAGAGAAAAAACAGATTTAAAAGTGTTTCACACAAAATTCCAAAAATGGGCTGGACAAAAGATATTGGCACCTTTTTAAAATTGTGGGTAAGTTGTTTTATGTCAAGCATACGAAGGTCATTTGAACTCACCTTTGGCAAGAAAGGCAACACTCCCTATATGCTCACGTAGAGCTGAGGATCACGAGCCAAAGAATTTCATTATGGATAAATGTGGCTACACTGTTTATCTGTACATGGCAATAAAACTTGAAACTTGAAATATAGCAATTACACCTGAAGCCAGTTAAAATGGAGAAAAGTTCACTCAACCTTTCTGTAGTGTGTCTGAGTGTTCTACACTAAGCATGGAAAACAGAAAGCAGAGCAGAAAATTGTCTGAGGACATGAGAACAAAAGCAGAATGAGGCCTACGAAGAAAAGAACACAGTACCTACATTCAAACATGGTGGAGGTTCTAAGATTTTTGGGGATGATTTGCTGCCTCTGGCACTGGATGCCTTGACTTTGTGCAAGACATGATAAAATCTGAAGTCTACCAAAACATTTTGGGGCCCAGTGTCAGAAAGCTGGGGCTGTGTCAGAGGTCATGGCAGTTCCAGCAGGACAATGACCCTAAACATACCTCTAAAAGCACCAAGACATGGTAGAAGACAAAGTGCTGGAGAGTTCTAAAGTGACCAGCAATTAGTTTGGATCTAAATCCAAATGAACACTTATGGAGTTATCTCAAAGTCGTTTTTGGAAGAAGGTGCCCTTCAAATCTGAGAGACCTTGAGCAGTTTGCAAAAGAGGAGTGGTTGAAAATTCCAGTTGAGAGGTGTAATAAGCTTGGTGATGGTTATAGAAAGTTATTCAAGTCATTAGTTATTTTTTCCAAAGGGCGTGGAGCCAAATATTAAGTTGAGGGTGCCGATAATTTTGTCCAGCACAGTTTTTGAGTTTTGTGTTAAACGTGGTAAAATTGGGCTTTTTCTTCTGTGTTGTTTTTTTGTGTTGATCCACTGCACACAAAGGAAATAAACATCCATCCATTTGCATCCGCTTATCCTTTTCAGGGTCGTGGGGGGTGCTGGAGCCTATCCCAGCTATCATAGGGCGAGAGGTTGGGTACAAAACATTTGTAATTGTTACACCTTTCTGGGAGAAATGGTTCACTCCAGGAGTGCCGATAATTTCGGCCATGACTGTATGTGCAGGGCTATTTGTGCATATCAATATCAATACCAGTCAAGTTTATACCTAAAAAAAGCTGTTGTGTCTTTGGTCTAACGGATTTACATCTAATCAAACATATTTTGAGTAAATGACCAGAAATGACAGGAAAGTGCATTGACTTAAGCCACAGACTTACTACTTTAACTATAAAAAAAAAACAAATTTGTACTTCAGTGCATAGTCATACCTCAAAAGCCCATTTCAAACCAGGAAAACACTGTATATCTGTTCTTAATTCACCTATTTCCAGACTTTAAATTTCTTCAAAAACTTCAAAAAAAAATCCTGCCAAAAACATGAGGACTCGTACAGGTCCCATTCAAATGCTGATAATCATACATCAACAGATGTCTTAGTCTGGACACATCCTCTATCATGGCTGGGGTAGCAGTCATGTGGTGTTTGGAAAAGGAGGACCCAAGTTGCAGAAAACGGCAGTGATGCGAGTGAAGTTTATTGTCAACGGGTGACAGTAACACAAAGTGGTGATGAGAATTACAAAGTAAACTGAACTGGGAAAGCTATTAAGCTGACCTGAAAACATAACACAAAGGGAAGACACAAGGTAAGAAGCAGAGAGACACGGAGAAACACTAAATAACACAGACGAATCGACGAGGAGCAGAGGTAGACGCACACTATAAATACAGACACAAGGTAATCAGGAAATGGCACACAGGAGGAACACACAGCTGAACCTAATGGGCATGATGAGACAAACTTTCAAAGTAAAACAGGAAATCACAAACTGTTTAAAAAACAAACTCAGGAACACAAACGCAGCACCGGGAGAGCACACAGGCAGGAATAACAAAACACTAAGAACCAAAACCCTAAGAACTGTTGAACAAAATACCAAAATCAGAATAAACTAGAACATAAGATAATAATAACAGTAAACACAAAACACTGCGTCAAACAACCCAGGACCATGACATCTTCAGTGTTACTGCTAGGGTCATCATATTCTTGGGTCTTTGAGCATACACCAAATACTCCAAATGGCTAGCCACTCTGACTCCATGGGTTTCTTCAGTACCAGGCTCTCTCTGCCCCTTCACAGTAGCTTCAGATGGATCTTCTCTTCCTTCCACCTTCAATGTCTAAACTGCTGAAGGCTCTGGTCAGATAATGGGACATGAATCCTGTGCAACCCACTTCCACTGGGAGACACCTGATGCTCGATGCCGATTGCTGACAGTTGCTGAACAGTTCCATGTATTTGGACAGCTTCATTTTGAAGCAGATTGGCAGATTCAGACACAAGGACAATGTCTGATGGCAGGGTGGTGGCTGCAATGTGACCCAGGGACTTCAGCTGCTATCTGAGATCCACTAATTATTGAAGTCAGGATGTATGATGGTGATGATTTCTTGGATTTGGCCACTCCATCTCTGACAAAGGAGATGGACTTCGTCTGCTGAAGTTTTGTGCAGATTCCTTCAGTGATCATCATCAGGAGAGGACTGTGTCTCCAAATGTGAAGCTGCTGAGCATCTGTTGTTAAGCTGTGAATGCTTCAGACACTGCTGGTGCTGCTATCTGTAGCTGGTTTAGTTTAAGTTTACCTTCTTTAATGCAGCAGAAAAAGTACACAAAGTAAAACTGGAAGGAATACAACAAACCGGACCTGCTGGTGCCCCCAAATGTCTGTGCAAACTTGAGCTCAAATTTAATGTTGAGATTTTTGTTAGATTAAGTGAGAAGTGATAGAGGAGTTACCTAAATTAAAAGGATTCATCCTGCGAGAACCATACATAGTACAGCTAAATTAAAAACTCACTGGAGCCCATGCACATGCAAAGAAACCCAGCTAAGCAACCATGAGTGATTTTAAAAAACAAAAACAAAAAAACATTGGAACACAAATGATGATGTTTTCTGTACAAAATATTTCATTAAAGAATAATTGAAAAAATGTTACAAAAGAAGTTATTTTTCCATCTGCAGATTTTTTTAATGCTTTCCTTCAAAAGAATGGATCATGAAATGCCCTTCTTGCTGTGAGTTACTGATCCAGTGAACAGCTCCAAGGACAGTGAGGTAATATGAAAGAGAGAATGATAAGGTGGTGGATGGAAGGATGAACAGAAGGAGGGACGGATAAAGGAATTCATCACCCAGAGGAGAACAGCTCTGTTTCTGTTGCTTTAATTCCTTTTTATTAAAGCAATCCAAGTGACTGAAGAAGTCACTTAGATGAGTGCCAAAACGTAGCGTTCTCCTACTGAAAATGTTACATTCAGATAACCAGATTTAACCTTTTGGGGTTTTTCCTTTGAACTTTCCAAATTCTCAAGTCAACACTTTGGTGAATGCATAAGCATCCATACAGGAAACACAGTCCTTATTCAAGCCTGAGATAATGAGAATTGCAGTTTATTTAGTTCAAATTAGCACTCTCCAGGAAAACCTAAGACAATCAGAAGAAAAACAACAGATATATGTAACTTCTGCTCCCTGATTCATCGCTGATCAATAAATATTTGGCCATAAAGATATAAAAAGACAGTGCATCGTGGGTTTAAATTTTGCTATGTTGGTACTGATGCAGCTTTCTTTTCAGTCTTACTGAACAGATGCTGCATTATTATGCCATATACCCAAGAGGAATATACATCGTACAACTGAGCTAATGCAGCAGCAGTGAAAACCTCAGCCCACAATGTCTGTAACCTCAAACACTGTCAGTATCAGAGTAGCTTCTTTCTACTAAACTCTACTCTAACAACAACAGAGGCTTTTTACTGAAACAATAAATTGTGTATGTGGTAAGTATGGGTACCAAGGTATATCCCCTGGTGGCTGCACCTCCAGATCATATAAAAACATGGACGTAGCCACCCTTGACTTCATCTACTGGGCACAAGCTGAATGCTTTGGCATTTTGTAACTAAATGTTGTGACTGAGAAGACTGAGGGATCACACACCATGCTTTATTGTCCTTTTAAAGTCTAACTGGGACTTAATTCAAAAAATGGACATTAATTTGCATTTGAAGTTAAAATGTAATAAGTAAACTTTGTTAGAAAAAAAAAGAAAGAAAAACAACAAAAAAACCAAAAAAAGCATAATTTTATATATTTATACCACTCCAAGCTACCAAAGGCCGCTTTTGATGTGAGGGAACCATTTTTTATGAATGAACAGCTTGATCATCGAGCCAGGGAGACGAGAGCAGTGTTCCGATAGATTTCTATGCAATCTGTTGTGTTTTTACAATCAAATGCCAAACCAAAAAGTAGATCCACTGCTCTTCTACAAAGGATTTGAAATTAAGGACCTTCAGCATCACCTTCACATTTCCAAACCTGAAACACAAACATTTCATGTGGCCTGTTTTCAAAGTAGCTCTTTGCATTTCGCCAATCTGAGAACAAGCTCTAACGCACCAACTCTTTTCTTTCTAAAAGAACACTCTGACATCAAGGGCTCCTTGCTTGTGAATTATAATGAGTTAAGAGATCAATATTTGATCAGTATTTCATCTTAGGCCTCAGCTTTTGTTTGCAAAGGTTTTTCACTTCGCACTGGTATTGCATAAGTAGTCCATCTACCCAAAAGTATAAACAACAACTTCAGTCACTCCACCATCTATTTATCTGAGTCCAAGTCACAAGGGTAGCACGCTAAGGAGAGATGTTCAAGAATCACTGTTTCCAGACACTTCCTCATTTCATCTGGAAGCTGAGAGATATAATCTTTCTAATGGGTCTCCCTCAGAGGCTCCTACCAGCAGGACATGCCGGAAAAACATACATCTACCCGGGTAGCATCCTGGTCAGATGCCTGCACCACTTCACAGCTGGCTCCTTAAAATGTGGAGCAGTAGCGATTACTCCAATCAGTTCATCCCAAATTACAAGCAGTACAATCAACTAAAAAACTCAGACCACCATTAAAGAAATAGAGCAGAGTGTTGTATGTCTGTGAAGGTTCTCGTTCATCCAACTCATCGTAGTCTAAGGAGGTTGGAAAGAAAAGCGTCTGGACTTCTTTAAGTTGCTTGAAGACGTTTCACTTCTCATCCGAGAAGCTTCTTCAGTTCTTCTTCTTCCGTACTAATGAAGCTTCTCGGATGAGAGGTGAAACATCTTTTAAAAAAGTCCAGACGCTTTTCTTTCCAAGCTCCTTAGAGCAGAATGTTATTTGTCTAATTCAAATAATAATAAGAAAAAAATACAGATTATATTACATGTCATCTCACACCTATCTTATGCCTATAATATTGATTTTACTTGGTTTTTAATAAGAATGTGGGAAATTAGCAACCATCTATATTGGTTATTGTAGCAAACCAAAAGTCAAGAAAACATCCAGGTATATAGTATGTATATTATGTATATATCATGACAGGGTGTAGCTCGCATGGTACAATATAACAAATAGATAGAATGTGCAATTATTTATTTAAATCACTCTATTGTAATAAGAAATGTCCAGAACTGCAGTCTTAACAACTACATTGTGAGGATGAGAGAGCTGTGAGTGCAAAAATAAAAGTTTCTGATGACTCATCCTGTGCATAAATATATGTCCTGTAACTATACACACATGGCAGATAAAATCTAATAGTGGACATTTTTACTCTAAAGTCTACATAATGTTCCAGGGCATTGGCTTTAAGCCATCAACCTCTGTGCTTTAAGCATTAGATCAGCTTATAGGCCTATGCCCACCCCTCCACTCCCACCCCCAAATCTCTTCAACCCCATACCTAAAGAATTCTTTCTTATTTAACAAACTGCATAATAACTGTAGTTTTATAAGCACAGACACAAAGATGAACCTCCACATTTCACAAGAAAAAAAATTAAATGTGTCCTCTGAGGAAAAAAAATCAAAAATACTGGAAATTCAGGTTTTTTAGATATATTATATATATTATTTAAAAATTATTCTGTGTTTCTGATTTGATTTTGATGGGAGACATGAAAGTCAATTTTTGTCAAATGACAAATGTTAAGATCATGTTAATAACTGAATCAAACATATGTTGGAGATCTTGGTCTGGTGCAGCTGGTTCTGCCTTCTGTATTTTGTGTGTGTGTGTGTGTGTCTGTGTGTGTCAGACACTGCAGTGTGTGTCTACTGATTTAAGTGCACTGCGCGCCTCCTACACACTGCCAGCCTGCATCCACTTCGCAAGATTTAACCTGCGCGATTCATTTAAGGAGATCGCACCCAGGCTACTGGTTACACCCTTATTTACTTTATTATTATTATTATTATTATTATTATTATTATTATTATTATTATTATTATTTACTGTAGCACTAAATAAAAAATAATAATAATATTACATTGAGTGAAAACGCGCATTTAGCGCTCAGTAGTGAGTTTCGTCTTCATCTGATGTTTTTTAAAGTCTCCCAAGATTTCCGTCAGCCTCATATTTTCCCTGCCGCGGTCTGTAATTATAGCTGCATGAAATAAACAGATCAGACATGATTAACGAATGAGACTCACCGGTCAGAGTGATGTGGAACAGGCCCGGCATGTCTGCTGCAGTGCTCCCCTCCTCCGCTTAGAACGCACAGATCGCTCTGATACAAGCAGCGGCTGCGCTCTGGATGCGGATGGAGGCTGTCAGAAACACGCCGCGTTCATGGCTCCCGCGTGTCCTCTCTGTGTGCGGGCTCACCCGCTGACCGTGGATCCGTGCAGAAAGAAAGACAGACAGGCGGACTCTGTGTGTGCGCTGCGGTCTGTAAGATCTGATCCGCTGCACTAACGACGCTGAGAATATACGTTTGCTTGTTTAACTGCTGTTCAAATTTCTGACCGCTAGATGCTGCTACAGCAGACGGAGTCGGTTCTGGTTCATTGCTGCGTTCAGATGCTACTCAGAAATTATTGCAGCTTATTGTTCGCAAAGTTTAGTTTGTAAATTACTAAAAGAAAAATAAGTTGTGAAAAAAATAAAATTTATAAAACTTATAATAACTAAGTTATTTATATTTTAGATAGTGACAAGAATCCAACACACACACACACACACAGTGTTTCACGTGTTAGAATGTCTCTATTTTGGCTTTTTCACATTTCTTGGTTTCAGCCACAGTCGACTGGGAGCAGCTACTTCCGAAACTCCTCCATTGCACATTTTCCCATCAGTCTCCGCCGTCATTGTAATACAGTTTTTCTGAATTGATAAAACACTAAGTCCCATTGTAAAAACTAAACTGTCAACTATGAAAACTCTTTTTATCAAGCCAACAGTTGCCAAAATCTTAAACACTATTCATCTGGTTAGGACACCATTTACAAATCTAAACCTCCCATTTACCAAAACTCTAAACTCATTCGCAAATACAAAACACATTTAGCAGTGTGGTGCACTTGCACCCAGAATGGTACACACAGGTTACGGAAGTTAAACGCAACTAACACACTGTTTTCTTCATTCACACACTACCACTCAAAATTCAGCAACTTCTTCTTCTGCTTTTTGCTAGATTGAATGCACCTTGATCCACGAAGATGTATTCATGGGGCCTAACCATTGAGTCAAGCTCAAAGATTCTCTGTACACAACAAACTAATTTTAGTTCTGATACAGTATGATGTATACATGTGCTATGTATACAAGTATACTTATAACTAAATTGTATTTTGTTTAGAATTGAAAAACGGTCACATGAGGGTGGAAGAACAAGCATGTGCTTACAACACCAGGAGACGCTTATTGTGGATATGGTCTGTCAGAATAATGCAATTCGACTGCGTGAAATACAGCAGTGGATTATAAAAGACAACATACATTTTGAATCTAGCAAAAAAGAGAAGAAAAGGTCGCGATGTCATACGTCAAAGTGCCATTATTGAACTGCCTGGCCAGCGTGGTGGAAATGTAACTATGGGGTTCTGCACAGTTATGTTACCGTTGGACCATACAACACCAAACTTCTAGTAACATTCCTGGATGGTCTACAGGATACTCTGCTTGAGCAGAGAGACCTCGAGCAAGCAGAGCATCCCATATATGTTATCATTTGGGACCATGTGAGCTTTTACTGTAGTCCAAGAATCCGCGATTGGTTTCACAATAAGCAGCATTTTATGAATGTGTTTCTTCCACCATACTCTCCCTTTTTGAACCCTATTGAGGAGTTTTTCTCAGCATGGAGATGGAAAGTATACAACCGCTACCCTTACACACAGGAAAATCTACTTCAAGCAATGAATGGAGGATGTGGTGAGACAGGAGTTGAATCTTGCCAGGGCTGGATTCAGCATGCTAAAGGTTTCTTTCCTCGTTGCCTTGCAAGGGAGAGCTTTTGCTGCAGTTTTTTTTTTTTTGTTAAAATGTGAGTTCAAGTATAAATGAATAGATAAATATTTCTCGCTATCTCACAGTGTATTTATTTTTGTAGTCTGCAATCGTTGCTAAGTTGTGTTTTCACATTGGCTGGTTTTGTGTGGTTTTTGACAACAATGCTTGATTTAGAGTAAAGTTAAAATAGTTTTGGGTCAAATGTTTGGTTTTTGAGTGTAGCTTGAATTTTACAGTTTGTGTTTAGTGTTTTGAGACAAGGATGAGATTTTAGGAAACGTGTTTTAGCAATTCAGAAAAACTGTAAAAGACACAGGGGGTATACAACTACCTCTCCCCTGTACATATTGAGGGCTTTTAGTATGAATCCGTGTCGTTTGCTTATAGAAGAAAGAGAATATTAAAGAAATGCTAAATTTACCCCACCTACAAAAGTTGCTCCAACAGTTTTGCAAAAGCTTGAGTGAGAATCCTGGAGAAATTACTTTTAGTTCTTGGAAGGAGCTCAAAAGGTCTAAAGTGTTGATATGTTTGACATGTCTACATCAGCTGGTGCAAATCATAACACTCTTGGACCAAAAGGAAAAATAAACAACATGACTAACATACAATTGCCTTCTATTTATCACCTTTTACAACAGGTCTATCTGCATAATGTTGGTATCTGATATGTTAAAAAAATTGTTTATATAATAAATGTAAACAAACAGCTGTATGTATTTTGAGAGAATATTCTGTTTTGAAACAATTATTTTTTCTCGTGTAGGACTTCTGTTAATGACAATAACTTGATGTGCAATACTATGTTCTGATTGTACAGGAAGGGGTAGAAACATGCTCAAATACACTATGTTCAAATCCACCATTGAAACCTAACTAGATATCGAGATGTTTATTTATTTGCTTTCTTGCAAACGACTGTAGCTCCTCTGTTTCATATTTCTCTTTGTGTTTGTATGTCTTAATCTTACACACCTTACCTCAGGTGACATGATGGGATGGGGCTAGATTTCACAGGTATTTTTGTCACGGGACAAGTACTGAGACACACCCTGCTACAAGATATCCCTTGCACTGGAAGGAACAGTGACTGTCGTTGCCCGTTCTCTCTTCCAGTACTCTGGAGCGAAGAGACAGACAGGACGGTAGAGGATGCCACAAGGTTTTCTTTGTCCCACTCCGATTTAGTGGATTTTAATGCCGTGGCTGACACCAATGGACTTTTAGTATTGGTTTATCGTTTTTACTGTGTGTTGTTACGGGCCAGGGCTGTTTTAATTTTTTTAGAGCTTTTAGTTCAATAAATTATATTTTATTAATCAAAGTTTATTTTGTCCTATTGCCACTGTTCTGGCCACTTTTGAAGGGCGCCCCCCCGCCCCTCCCCCTCAAGTTCCACTAAAATGTTCACGCAGTTAATTTTAGATGATTTTAAATTACATGGAGAAAAATCAGACCAAAGACGAGTAATTTCCAAATACATTTTTAATCTCAAAACAGAGCTGCGGTCCATCATGAAGAAAACAGTGACAACATCAAACACTGGTTGATTTTAATCAGACTTATGAATCCTGGAGGTTTCAGTTCAAGCTACATTAACGTCCTGATGTGAAGACAAACCTCGGAGAAAGAAGGTCTGAAATACAAAGTCAGTGAGTCTCCACAATGTGACAGAGCATTCGAATAAAAGGTGAGTGAAACAAACTGTGTCACTTAAACAACATTTACATTTATTTACAATCAACCCCACCTGAAGGCAGATGCAGCTAACACCCCAGGACATAATAAACATGTTTTTTAATTTATGCAGTTTATTTATTTTTGTTGACTTGCTTATCTAAAATAATTTACAGTCACCAGGGATATCACAGTCCTTCAGAAACAGTGTGGTCATCAGCTGCTGCCCTCGGAGTCAAATCTTCCATATCAGGTGATCAAAATCCTTCAACGGCAGCTGCTCTTCAGTCACTTCCAATCGGTTCAGAGCCAAAAGTAAGAGTCCTGAATCCAGTACGACCAAAAGCCAAGTAAGAGCTCACCATGTAGAAGAAGGAAGGAGAGGAGTGAGGCTGGGAAGCTTCTTAAAACTGCTGCAGTATCAGTTTCTTCTTGCCGTCGTGGCTGAACTTGTTGGAGTGGAACAGGTCGCTGTCGTAGAAGGCCGACAGGTTGTGGATGTTTATCTGTCTCGCCTGGAGAGTGAGGATCAGAGTCAGGCAGGGTCAGGACAGCGTTGATTTTCTTTAAATATGTGATCAGTTTAAGGCCTCCGGGAACTAACACACTTTTGAATGGGTTCACCAGCTTACCCACATTTTATTATTTGATTTTATGAAAGTTCAAATGAGCAGTACACACTGAGCTGAAGGTCTGACTGGATTTCCCTACACCTACCTATTACATCCTACTATAATGACCTTATCAATCAATCAATCAAAATACTTTATTGATCCCCAGGGGAAATTATTAGTGTGTGTTTGCAAGATAAGGAAGCATTTACAACTAGGAGAACAATAAATTTAAAGTTTCCAGTACTGACAGTGTGTCTCTGAGTACCTTATCCTGAAGATCTTTTTCTGGGATCTCAATGGTGTCATTCTGGACTCCGTATCTGTTCCTCTGGTAGGCGACCTGCTCGGCCACCAGCTGTTTGAGGATGAAGAGCAGCAGCTCGTTGTTGTCTCTGCGGAAGGCCAGATAGCGGGCGAACGTCTGGGCAGACACAAAAATATTAGGCGAGGTCAGTAAACACAATCACAAAGAATCAGTCGCTCCATACACTCTCCATAGACACCTTATTTTGTTGATTTTTCATAAATTTAAAAGGTTTTAAGAGAAAGTGTCTGTTAGCATGTGTGCTGTAATAAACACATTATAGGAATCCCTTTAAATACATTTACAGACTTGGTGAAAACCTGCTGCTAAACAATAATCTGTTCTTAGTTTAGCCTTAATACATCTGCACCCTGTCAAATTGGTACCAATAAACTATGCCAAGCAAGCTAAAAAGCATTACTAGATTTACTTCGAAGCCTTTTCTGCGTGTATAACTGAATTAAACTCAAAGTCACACCGAATCTAAAAATGTCTCCATCGTTCGCCTTTGAGAAGAAGCATTTCGATGCTTGAGGCCAACAGAAAACAGCCACAAACCTTCCTCATGCTCCTCATCACGCTGAACTTCTGTGTGTCGATGAAGCTCTCCAGCATGACCCTGATGGCCATGTTAACGTCGTCCTCCAGTACATAGTCCCTCAGGTGCATTTTGGCGTGAGCCTCCGCCATGCGGATCATGGACTCGATGTGACGAACCGTGATGGGAATGCTGCCTGTGGCCTGTGACACCAAACCGGAGTGGGTTATTTCCACAGTCACAGATGAATAGTTTGATCACTCTGAGGAACAAATCCTGAGTACAGCACATCTTCTCACGTGCTTTCTTTTCTTAACAGGTTTGACCAATTTGGTTAATCTCCCTTGATTTAAAAACATGTTTATGTATAAATGAGAGAAAGGTGGGAGGAGTTTATCAGACTGTCAGAGGGCAAATTTGTATATCTTGTCATCATTTGTCCTTGTGTGACTTTTGTATCTTATAAGTACTAGTAATTTCCTACTTTTATATTTGTAGCTGTTAATGATACTATGAGCTGTGAAACTTTAACTGGAACTGTGCCTAGCTGAGACCTTTTTTACATTTTATGGTTGTGTCCAGTGAAGGAGGTTAACCTGTGGAATGCAGGGTATATGTTCTGTGACCATATATGGACGTATATATATGCATGTGTGTGAAATCCTTTGTTTGAGGAACCATCCTCTCCTATATAAAGAGTCAACAGGCAGTCACAGAGCGCGCGTCTTCAGGGTGTCAGCTTTACCGGCGAGCATTCTGTGGCGGCCCGTGACGTCACGTAAAAACTTAAACAGCTGTTGTGTCTTTCCTTACTCCTGAGTGAATTCTCTGACACAGACTCACCATTGACTCTTTACGCAGGTCACTGTAGATGCGAGCCACCTTGTCCTGGTCCATCTGGTTCAGTTTAGGGTGAACCTTCAGACACAAAAATACAAACTTTACCTTCAATTTTCTACTGGAATAGAACCAAGCCCCGTTTTGCTCCGATGCACCCACCTACTTATTACAATTTACCATGTGTTAAAATAAATCTTTTTTGGACAAAACTTGTAACACTAAACAAAACAAACAAACAAAAGAACATATTATGTAAAGCAACAGTACCACATATCACAAGCTTTTAGGCTAATTACATAATTATGATATTCCAACCAGAGGGGAACAAATAAACCTGAGTGAAGGTCTGTGTGGCATGTGTTTGTACCCGCTCTTTAGCATAGATGATGTACTTCCTCAGGAGCTCCTGTGGAATTGATGGCACGTCAGATGAGTTGGGCAGAACCACCTCCTCCAATGCCACGCCCCCTTCCTTGCTGCTAGGGTGATGCTTGATGTGGGAACCGACCACGAAGCGCGCCAGCATCTCATCCTGAAGAACAGAAGAACCACAGTGACATTTACATCAGAGAGGAGGTAATCAGTTACTGCACGTTTTCCTGTGTTAGAGACCCGACAGTTCAGGAGATGAGGAGGAAGAGGTGGATGACAGAGATAAAAAATGCTCCCAGTTAAACATTTGGAAGTACTAGTCAGTTTCACCAGAGCAGGTAAGACAGATGATTATCCCAGTTCAGTTGTTCTTTTATCTAAAGAAATAGTGTCCCACAGCAGCTCAGCATCAGGTGTGTTTGCATCTACCTGGACGGGGTCGATGGTGTCTCGAACTACACACAGCACGTCAAAACGCGACACGATGGGCTCCGTCAGGTCCACGTTCTCGGCAAAAGTCAGGGAGGGGTCATATCTGCCACCTGCCAGGGACCAAGAGATATGATGTTGTGCTCGAAAGGAGTCTCTCACACTTCTTTTGGACCAATTACAAAAGGTCTGCTCTCAGACTTCACTGATTTATGACCAGCGCTCACTTTTTAATATATTCATAAAAGCTGCATGCACGTTTCCTTTTATTTTATGCATCTTTGTAAAGAGATTATAACCAACTGTCAAAACAGCTTAATCAGCATTTACAATGCATCCATCTCCAACATACTGAGCTAATAAATGTGAGTGCTACATACCGATGGGGTTGGCAGCAGCAATGACTGTGCATCTGGCCTGCAGCGAGGTGACGATGCCAGCTTTGGAGATGGAGATGCTCTGCTGCTCCATGGCCTCGTGGATACTCGTCCTGTCTGCATCGTTCATCTGGGAGAACACAGAGTCAGGTTTATGCACATATACACAGATTTTTTTATTTTTTTTAAAGAGACAAAGGGAGACGCCGCCCATCTGGACACCTGGATTCAGCTCACCTTATCGAACTCATCGATCAGACAGACTCCACGGTCGGCCAGAACCAGCGCTCCGGCCTCGAGCGTCCACTCACGGCTCACTGGGTGTCTCTGAACGTAAGCGGTCAAACCAACAGCCGATGCCCCCTGACCTGTGGTGAACACCGCACGGCTCGCCACCTTCTCCACGTACCTACAGATGGAAACACTTTAGTGCATCTTCTGAAGCAATCCTTTTATTCCTGACAGAATCCTAATCAACAATTTCCCTCTATTAGATAGTTGCAGTCAGGAGAAACCAAACACAGCCCTGCATATGCAATGTTTTTTTGTAAGCTTTTATTTATATTTTGCATCAATTAATTAAATTTGGCCACTGAGAACATCGACTACATGTTTTTATGCTATGTGCTTATACGTACTTGAGGAACTGGGACTTGGCGGTTCCTGGGTCTCCACACAGCAGCACATTGATGTCCCCACGCACCTTATGCTTCCCACCTAGGAAAAAAGAATTCAGAAGAAGGCGAGATTTAAAGGGAGGACAAACTGATCCACTGTTATTTTCGAGTTCAGAGATGACAGGGTTCTACCTGGATTTTTGGGCTCTCCTCCAAACAGCGACAGGGCCAGTGCTCTCTTGATGTCCTCGTGCCCGTAGATAGACGGCGCCATGCTAGCGAAGATCTGCAGACAGCACAGACGAGGAGTTACAAAACATTTGCACTGCAGTGGTTAGACCAGTGCAGTTCATCATGTTTTTATAATAACAGACCACTTAGCTGGTGAAACATAACACCAGCCACAGTGGTCACACTCCTAAAAAAAATTAGATTTCAGATGAAAGTGTCTGTTTTCTTTTGGATCCTCTCTTTAGTAGTCGCCAAAGCGGATCATCTGCTTCCATCTGCACGTCTTCCTTATCTATGTCCTCCTAATACACATTCTCCCTACAGCACAGGAGGCGATCGTTGTTACTCTGAGAAAGTCTCCTTCTTGATTATCTGCAACCTAACGCCACCCCGTACCCATGCAGGCTTGGGAGCTGCGTACACTGTACACCTGCACAGCAGCTTGTATTATGGAATCGTTTTTGGAGTTGGGACATTTTCCTTTATTTCGGCAAATTAATTCTTTGCTGTAATTTTAGTCCCCCTTTTCTCAAAAGGAAGTTTTTGTGGTCTTAGCTCAGTGTTGCATAAATAAAACCAGTCCATCAGTTAGCATTAAAACATCTAAAACAAATATTAAGGAATTATTAAACTCCCCAGGATTTTACATCTTTCTTTTGTTTTAAAAGTTGGTTTTAATTTCTAGATTGAGTTCTAACTTGTGAATATTTTTTGATGTTTAACATTAGAGAGTGGAGTTTTTTTTTTAAATCTAAATTTTAAAATTGAAGCCTCCTAGAAATTTCAAATTACAATAGAGGATCATTTTAAAAGACAACAACATTCATTTACAATTTAATTTTTACTTTTTGGGTTATCTGATTTTTCCTCAGAGCCGAAATAACATCCTTCCTCCATTTTTACTATTTGTATCCGATTACTCACCCTCTCTCCGATGCGTTCGTCCTTTGACAGAGCAACAATAGCTTTGACGTCTTCGTCGGTCAGCTCGGCCACGGCGACCCCCTCATCTCTGCGGGTGATGTGGTTAGCCAGGATCACTGTGGCGAACACCGGGAAGCCGTTCGCCATGTTCAGAGAGCCGTCGTAGTTGTTGTGGTAGATCCCAGTCAGCTCCTGATAAACAGAAAAAACATGCATCGATTTATAACAAATAATGACGATTTTAAGTCCTTAATATACATTAAAAATGACATGTGTATTAAATTGTATTCCAGCACATTCATGCTGATTTAGTCTTGCAACACAGCACGAACTCTTTATCGATCCTGATGTTTCTGCAAATGTGACTAAACTTTTATTTCCATCCTCTAAACTTTTATGGCTCTCTATCTTGCCTCAAATTTATACTTGTTTGATCAATTTCAACCCCCCCTGCCTCAAACTGCCTCAGACTCACAATCTCGTCTCCAGGCTTGCAGCTATCCACGAGGTCAGCCAGCAGGATGGCATCTTTGGAGCGAGGGAGGCGACCGGCAGCCACCTTACCGGGACTTTCCTGGATGGTGATCCTCTGGTAGTTCTGGTACACCGTCTGCAGGAGGAAGGGAATAATTTTAAATCCTCAGACTGGGCAGATATTCACCCGGCAGACAAACTACAACTTTCACAACCAACCATTAGCCAGCCCAGCCCTCCCCTCACCTCCTCCATGTTGATCTCAAACGGTCCCTGGGATTGACACTCCGGACAGGAACCCGGCTTCACCTCCTGGTTCTGTGACTGGAAGAAGGGCCCGAGCACGAAGTTACACTTGTTACAGTTGTACTTGACCATGCCGAGCTGAGGCAGGACGCCGGTGCAGCTGCTCACCACACCACTGGTCCGGATGAGCTGGTTTAGATGGAGCTGCCTGAAGAGAACAACAGAAGAAGAAAACAGTTGGTAAAGAGCAGAAAGCTTCACCCAAGTAGCTCCTTCATATATAAACGGCATTTTTTGGAAGAGGCACAGGAAGGGCCTCACCAAGACAAATGTGGAGGTGTCACCTTAGTGTCATTACTACTGTGAATGATTCCTTCAAGATGAAATTACCGATTGGGTAAAAACTGAAGTGTTACCTGAGTGATCGGATCTCCTCAACCAGAGGCAGGTTGCAGATGCGGACATGGATCTCGTAGGCAATGCGATCGTATTTTGGGTACATTGCAAGCACAACTTCTTTAGCCGCTTCATCAAAAATCTGGCAAAGAACAACCAGACACACACCGCAGATTAGAAAATAAATGAGGACACTCACATTCAACTTTCACAGCATTTAATATCCTCTAAAGTTAAATGTAAACACATGGAAAAAGAAAC
>VUQR01015784.1:44982-55789 GCA_015108515.1 Hemichromis elongatus | reverse complement strand
CCACCCCCCTTCACTCTCCACCCTCTCATAGAAAATTAATCGGCGCACACACAAACACCAGCACACACCCCTCTCCGGAGGCCGGTCTGTCATCAGCTCTTCCTGTTTGCCGGCTGCAGCTGTAGCCTGCGTTGCCGTGACGTCGCCGGTCGATTCTCGTCCCAGCGCGGTGGGAAAGCACAGAGACAGAAAACAGGCAGCTAAATGAGAGAGACTGGCAGAGAGACGGTAAGGTGGGAGGGAACGGGGAGAGGAGAAGAGAAAGAGGGCAGAGTGAAACCGCACCGATATTCCAGAGAGGGCGGCACACGGAGGCAGTTACTAGAGAATTAGGCGCTGTGCAGGGCAAGGATTTTGCGCAGCAGTGACTTACTATAGAGCACATTTTTATTTTTATATTGACATGGGTTGTCACTTGACTCATACCATCCTATTGTTCTCTGTGTGACCAAAAAATAGATTCATGCCAGGGCACCTCGGCACACTGCACTGATATAAGGTAGGGTGAAGGGTAGTTGTGTATGCATGTTTGTGTATGGTTCCTCTATTTGTGTGGCTTCTATATTTAAACTGCACATATCTGTTTGCCTCCTTGGATGCTCTACTTGGACATGTAAACATGTAAATATGCTTAGACCATGCACATAGCTATTTGTCAAGTAAAAGAGGATACTAATGTAGCCTTCTCTCTTGGGGGACAGTGTCAGGAGATTCAAGCTGTAAGCCATGTGACTGCACAAAGAGCTGCAGGGATTGGCTAAGGTCATCTGTGACCTCAGCATACTGCCTCATCCCCCCCACCCCCCAACACACACACACAGACAACCCTCCCTCCAGATCTCTCCACCTCCTTCTCCCTACCCTGCCTCTTTTATTTATTTTTTTCCTCCAGTTTGCTTTTTCCCTGCCTCTCAGCATCCTCGGCTGCATGTAGGTTTGAGCCGTAGCAGCAGCAGCAGCAGCATCCATGGCTTCAGCCGGAGCTCTGGTCGACACCTAGTCTGTCCCCTACCCCGCCTCTCTCTCGCCCTCTCTATCTCTCTGCCTCTATCCCTCCTGAGCTAGTTGACAGGCGACGTCTGTGGGTGTTGGAGGTTCAGTTAGCCAGGGCGTTAGCCACAAGCACACAGCTGCTCTGCTGCCATCAGTTCTACTGTGTATTAGTAGCCAGGAGCTTCTTCTCTTCCCCCTCCCCTCACGACACCTCCTTTCATTTCAGGCTCTTTGGAGATTGAGGAATGCAAATCTGCAACCATGATGGAAGGTAAGATGATTTTATTCTATCTTTTTTTTATACCATCCAGTCTTTCTTCTGTAATTCAGGGTAATCCTTAATGTCCTTGTTCTTGTGTGCTTCATGTCGTAGCAAGTGTGTGAGCTATTTGGGGTTGAGATGTCACTAAGCTGTCCTTCTGTTTTGAGTACACGCATTTTGTTGACTTGCTTGCTATTCTTGGGAAAAGGGCACAACCACTGAATATCTACAAGAGAGGCACAATGGCGAAGCTAATTGAAGCGTGTGTGTGTGCGTGTGTGTGTGTGTGTCTGAGAAGCCCCAGCCCCCCTTTTTCCCGCTACCATCGTAAAGGATTATTTGGATTTATTGTGCAGGAGGGCTTATGTACCCAGCTGGCTCACTAGTATAAATTTTCTTTGTATGTTGTGCTCTGAGACGCATGCACACGCTCACTGCGCTGTATGACTTTGCCGTGTGTTCACACTACATGGCTGTTTAACCCAGCACTTGTATGTTTGCACGGGTGCGTACATTTGAACCTGGCGATGGCTGGACTGAGCCGTCTCTGTGGGATTAAGCATAGTGAAGAAAAATAGAATTCATCGTCGTTTTAATGTCATGTCCCTTTAATTGGTGACATCATTAGGGGCAGGCCGGTGATGTAGAAATGAATCTCTGTAGCTCTGCAGCTGGCACGCGAAACCCACCATCCTTCTGTTTCGTGTAATGAAACGCTATTCGTTTTGTTTAGCAATCACATCTTCAGGGACCAGTTCTATGAAGAAAAAGGCAAAAGCTTTGAAGTGTGTAACATTTGGTTGTTTTAAGGTAGAAATTAAAAAAAAAAAAATCTGGATAAATGCACAAGGAAAATCAATTATTTCAGCTATCTCTTGTAATGTCGTATGACCTTACTACAAGACAAAATTACCTCAGTGGCAGTCTCGATGCTGATGAGGACGAATCTTAGCATGTTGTCTGGTTTTGTGTGTTTCTCTATCAGTGTTTAAAAATCAGTGACAGCCACTGAATCCTTTACGTATGCTTCGTAGGCAGGTAATCCACCAAGGTTACAGTAATTTGGACTTTGGGATATGCTGTGATGTTCACCACGCCAGTCCCCTGATTTCTGTTGGATTGGTGAGCTTGAGGTATTGTGCTGAATAAGTAATGGCTGTTTGACCAAATGGCTTAAAACTTGACCTTAACTGTGTCTTGTCATGCTGCTGTATCATGAATAGGCTTACTGCCACTCACTGTCTCATGTGTCATTATACAATGAACTGCGTAGTAGGTTATGATTTATATAATGGCCTCGTGGCTCCACCCTTTCCATCAGACCCTGTTATTGTCTTGTAACACTGAGATCGCTAACAATGATATCTGATAAGCTCATGCTGCTCATGCAAATCTAAACACATAACAGGCGACACAAATAACTAATGAAAAGTCACTTCTGCTTTTTAAACAAGGTAGTTCTGGGTAAGCTGTTTCCATGTCATGTTCAGTGTTGTGCTAGCATACTGAATCACAGTGACAGCACTGGGCCACTGGACACTAATGGACTAAACTAAAACATGATGAGCTAATTCTTTTACTCCTCCTTTCATACAATGAGCTTCTTGTCCTGTCATAGATCACATGGTCGTCTTGGGCCAAGTTATTGGGTAACCAAAAACTACAGACCATTTATAAACCACTTACCTTCCATCATGGCTAGCACAGGCTTACCATGGACTATGTGGGGGCAGGATTACAGTCAGGTGTTAAAATTGGATGCTAATCCTTGTTAGCTCTGCTTTTTAAAGCCCAGTGCCATGGCCTGCATGATTGTCCCTGACTAACATACAGGGTAGAAGATGAGGCGAGAGGTAGAGACATTTATTAACTTGCACTTATTTTAGATGATGGTGTTGTGGAGCAGCAACATAATGGGGCAGTGCTACCTCTGTGATATTTATGTATTTTTTTTATCATCTTGAGTACCCTTGGAAACTGAAAGCAGGAACTATACTTTCCTTCCACCACTATCACAGTATGCAGAAGCAGCTAATAGCAGCTAATGCTAGGGCCTCAAAGCTACTGTCTCAATCTAAAATACACATACATTGGTCCCATTCATGTGCTTAGTTTTGTTTCAGTTGCTAAAATGGCTAGTCACGCCGCACCTTTAGAGCTTGTTGTATGTTTTCTCAGCATGGTGATCTGGTCATTGTTGGATGTCGTAGGGCCGAGCCAGCCCTGAAGGGTTGTGTTGTCATCACGCAGCCGTTATTCAGTTTGGCTGGAAAACCTCAAACCATTTCTCACTAGTGTTGTTTAAGAGACATTACAAAATGCCTCTATCTATTAATAAGTTCAATCGTGGGAAGAGATCCTTCTGCAAACGTGCAGAGTTACCGACTGTGGTCACCCATTGTGAAGAAGGGAGCAGCTAATAGTAGCTTTTAGTTCTGCATGTACTGTAAATTACTCGGGTCACTCTAAACTCTGTTTTCAACAGTCGTTTGCAGTAAATGTCATTTGCTTTGCTCTTGTATATCATGTTTTTTGGATTATATTACTTCTATATTTATTTTTATATTGTATTTTACTTCTGTGGACATTTAGTTTTATCCAGTTTTCAACTTTGCTGTTTTATGCTTGTAGTGTTACTGTCCAATGAAATAACTACTTTGAAAAGTAGTCCTATTTTCAGGTTTATGACGCCACATTTCATAGCTAATCCACAAGAATCTTTATTTTAAGAGCAGGGAGAATGCTCTCGACCAATAAAGGAACATTCAACAGAAACATTCAGTGTCACCATATTTGGATTTGTATGGTTTTCACAGGTTATTAAAGCTACATCCACACAGGAAGCTGTTTGGGGTTATTAGTGAAGTGAACCGTTGCCGAGATAATTGGAATTATAGTAAAGAAGGACACTATATATATATATAGAGAGAGAGAGAGAGAGAGCTAAAGGTATGCCCATATGTCAGTATTGGTGGGTTTTTTTGGTTCATTTTAAATGGCTGCATTTCCTGGCTTCATGAAGGTTACAATCTTCAGTTTTTTTGATTATAGGTGTTGAATCAAGTCTATGACTACATTCAAGGATGTAGGGAGCTGCTTCTGGCAATTACATACCAAGCTGCGTTTTGTTAATAACTGGCATGTGAGGTCATCGTCGTTGCGCTCGTGTGGTTTCGACTATCGTCTCTTCACTAGGAAAATGTGAAGTAATTTACTGCATTTAGTCTTCTTACTGTGATCATTCGCATTTATGCTGCTCGTCTTCTCGCCCATCACAAATGAATTATTTGACACACATGTTTTTAAAAGCAGCACGGTGGTTAGCACTGCTGCCACACAGCAAGAGGGTCCTGAGTTCAATTCCACCACCAGACGTGTTTGCGTGGGTTCTCTCCCGGTGCTCCGGCTTCCTCCCACAGTCCAAAGGCATGCACTTTGTGGGGATAGGTTATTGAAAAATCTAAATTGCCCATAGGTGTGAATGCGGGAGTGAACTTGAGCCCCTGTGTGTTAGCCCTGCGACAGACTGGCGACCTGTCCAGGGTGTACCCCGCCTCTCGCCCTATGACAGCTGGGATAGGCTCCAGCACCCCCCGCGACCCTGAAAAGGATAAGCGGAAGCGAATGAATCAATGGAATGAATGTTTTTAAACGTTGTCCCCACTGGACAACCTTGCAAAGTAGAAGCTGGCCATGCTACTAAGTTAAACAAGCTACAGTTTATTGAAGTCCAGTGTATGAACTCTGCTTCCAGGTCCAAACTACTCTGCATTTATTATTGCTGTTGAGTTTTTGTATTTTGTTCTATTTATTCTTAACATACCGTTCAAAACAGTCAGTGATCACGGTCGGCCTCTCTCGATTTTTATCACCACTGTTCATTTTAAAGCTCAGTTTTTAAACCTTACGCTGTAACTCCAGCCCAGCCCATGCAGCAGTATACTAATAGCTAACCTGGTATTGTGGATGGATTATCTCAGCTGTTCTCCTGACTGGTTTGGTCCGTTTACAGCATCCTGCCATGCGACTGCATTTGTCCCTAACCATCAGGAACCCTCACGTTAACTTTTATCGAGTGGAAAAGGTTAGCGTTCATCCTCCAGCTTCACTGTTTATGTTATGCTAACATAGCTGTGTCGCTCACGTAGCACAGCATTATATCCAGCTAGTCCAACTTCAGTAACCCTGCAAACGTCACTGGGACTGTGATAGCAGAGCTGTACGTTTGAATGTTTTCAGAAGTCTCTCAGAACTCTGCTGCTCGAGTCCTCACCAAGAGCAAAACAGTGGACCACATCAGTCCAGCTCTGAGGTCTTTACACTGGCTGCCTGTCCGTCACAGGATAGACTTTAAAGTTCTGATGCTGGTCTATAAAGCTCTGAATGGCTTAGGACCATAATACATCAGTGACCTCCTGACCCAGTATTAACCTTCCAGATCCCTCAGGTCATCTGGATCCCGTTTTTTTTATCAGTTCCCAGAGTCAGAAACAGACATGGAGAAGCTGCATTCAGCTTTTATGCTCCATATATGTGGAACAAACTCCCAGAAAGCCTCAGATCAGCTGAAACACAGCTAATGGCATCAGACTTTAAGACCGGATTATGCTTAGTTTAAAACAAGGTTAAAAACACTGAGGTATACTTTGTATGGCAACACTTTGAGGTCAATATAGGCTACGGGAATATTTCAATATTACTAATTCAGGTGCCGTACTAGCACACTGAGGGTGAGAAGGCAAACACCCCACTGGGTGAAATGGGAGAGAGAAGAGGACATGTCTAGTGAGTTATGAGGATTATGTAGTGGTTGATAAAGATCATCAGACAGGCAGGGATGGACATGAGGCTGGAGAGGCATAAAACTTGATAATTGGTTAATAAAGGCAGTTCAGATCTTGATTATCTTGATGGTTATATGTATATACGTACACTTTACTTTAGTAACCTTAGAAACAAGCTACAAATCAGATGTGTATGTGCTTCCACGTCCGTGCTCAGTGCTCTGTCCCCTGTATTTGGGGTTAGACTGCTCGTAATCTCTATTTAATTTGATAACAAGGATCAGTTCCTATTTATTGTTCCATATCCGATCAGTTGCATATTATGTTTAAAACCAAAGGGCTGCTTAGAAGCTTGTGTTGTTAAAAGTGTCTGACCTTTCCTCTAGCACTAATCTGGAGTCAAAACGTCCTTTATAAGGCAAACAGCACTGACATTTTTTCCCGTCCACCCTACAGCTAAAGTATTTTGTGTTTCAGCTCACTTACTGTTTCACCTCTGGCCTAATTGTGAACTCTGTACAGACTCTTGTGATATTTTCTGATCATGTTCAGAATGGAAAAACTCTTTTATTTGTAATGACTGCGTGGTATTTCCTGTGGCGCCACCATAAGGGAGAAGTTAATGTTGCGGTCCTAGCACTGATAAGGATGACAGATTAGCAAAATCAGTGTGTTTTCAGTATCCTGTCAGAATCTTTAGTACACTTATCTACTGTAAGCGTTTACTACCCTAAATAAATAAAGTTGTACTGAACAAATTTAGTCAGTCACAGACTGTAGCAGGGCTTCGCAGACGTAGTGCTTTTAATCCTGGTTACCAGCATTTGGAATTAGACTGTCACAGGGAGGCATAGTATTTAGAGCTCGTGTGGCTGAAACTTGGATAAATCCTTGATTTGAATGCAGTACAGCAGAGGAGAGGGAGGAGCTCAAGCCATATGGTGGGTTCCACTTCATGCCTTTATTGGTCTGTTTGTTATTTAAGGTTCCTAGCAGCAAAATATAAGAAACATTATTATTTTTGTTGTTATTATTATTATTATTATTATTATTATTAGCTTAATTCATCATTTATTTGCAGTGTCACTTGTGCTTTTCTCTTCTGCATTCTGTATTTTGAGCCTTTCGTGACAGAAAAAAAAGGTGTGATTAATTCTGTTCCATGTGTGCGGATCTGACCAAAGTGGATGAATTAAAGCAGCAGGGAGGAACGACCTCCTGTAACGTTCCCTCAGACGGCGAGGGTTGAAGGAGCCTGTGCGTGTCATAGACTGGGTGGGAGTCATTGTCCACGGTGCCAGCATGCTGTCACTGATCGCTGTATTCAGGTGTGTTGCCACAGGGACACATGGAAAAGTTTCAGGGCAGCGGCCCTCGAGGACTGGAGTTGGAGGGCCCTGGAATCTGCAAGCATAATTGTATCTTTCTTCTTGTCCTCAAAGCCAAATGTGTTTGAACGGCTGCATGAAGGTAAACAGGAGAAATATACTGCCATCCATGTTTGGCAGGAGAGTGTAGTGCTCTTGACAGGTTGTTGTAGATGCATTTTAGTAGTTAATGATGTGTTGTGTATTTAAGCCCACAATGAGATAAAATCAGACAGAAACAGACGAGCATGGGTCTGTCGGTAATTTCCAACCTGCTTCTCTAAAGAAAGTACGAAGGGCGTGGAGGTGATGGACTACTTCTGACGTTGCTATGTGAGAAGTGACAAGTCTGAGTCACTGGCTTCTAATAATAACAAAAGAGTGTGCATGGATGTAGCACAGCATTAGATAACTCTGATATGAAAAACAAATGCTTGTGCATGTGTGGTCAGGTCATCACAATGTTTGCGTGCGTCTTCCTCAAAGTGTGGCAGACACAGAGGAAAGCTCATTGTTGAATGTGTCACGGTTGAATGGGTCTATTGTGGCTGTGCTTTACAAGTCTGACAGAGACCCAAATGAACTTTCCCCACACAAAGACACACAGAGGCAGAAATTCAGGAGGGACGGAGATGAAGTGACAGCAGTCGGGACTCATTTGCTTGTTCTTCTTCACACTTTTCGTGTCACCTTATTCCATCATAGGTAAAACACCCAGAAAAGAGCCCATCCAAATTTGTGCAGACAGACCCAATCACACACACACACACACACACACATAGAAAAGCTTATGTAATGATGACCAAGATTCGGAGCAAGGTAAACAGACATGTTTGTCATCTAGCACCAGCTGGTGGAAGACGAGGTTTTCATGTGATGCAGGGAAGCAGTTTCCACGAATGACGTGTTGAAGTCGGCTTGAAAAATGTCTTTTGCAGACAGCTTGATGAGGCTACATGAGGCATTTTTGCGTTTGGCATGCTCTAAGTGTGTTTGCTAGCTAAAAATGAAAGGCACTGCATGCAATTAAGCTGGTAATTTTTCAGTAATATTAATATTTAATGTGTTCCAGCTATAATTATGTCCCAGTCAGTGGCTAACATGGTACACGCTGCACATTAGAAAACAAACGTGGAGTATCGCAGACTGTTAACGACTGAGTAAAGATGCTGGTTTCGGCCTGTCAGGACTCACACAGGGATTAGAGGAGCTTGCTGTCAAAGCAGTGGGTGATTTGCTGTCAAAGACTTGTGGTCTAATTTAATCAGGGGCTCTAGTTTCATCACAAAAAAACAGCCTAGCCTTGTAATAACACAACTGGCGTGTTTGTGTCGTGGTTTTAAATTTAGGTGAGAGGCCTGTGGTGGGTTTTTCGTGCTGCTGTGTCGTTACTGAGCGAAAGTTTGAAGGTGAATCAGAGGATGTGCTTCGTCTTTACCAGTGATCAAGAATCATTTAGTTTAGTTCATCATTAGTTAGCTACAAATGTTGAATGCTAAAGTTATAAATTATGTCAAAATGCCGATTCAGATTAGATGACTTTCTGGATATTAAATGAGAAACACTTCATGTTAAAACTTTTAATATATTTACAAACAGGAGTTGTGATCGGTAGCAGACGGCTGCTTATTGTTTCATTTGATTGATATCAGTTGCTGTGACCCGCTAAAATAACTGAAATGTACATTAGCATATTTCATGCAGAGTGAAATAGTGCAGCTCACAGAGCAATCCTAAGTAAGCAATTTGAGAAGAGACATTAACATAGAGATGCATAAGAAGAAGCTGGCATAGCTATGCAAAAGAAAAGGAGAATCAGGACGATGCTATGCAGCCGTTTCAAAGGAGGAGGGGTGAGCAAAATTACTGGTGTAGGTAGAAAAGATGATGATACGAGTTAAAAATTCCAAATAAGATGGTGTGGGAGGTGAAAAAGATGTGTTTAGTTGCTTTATATGACATTTGTGGCATTTCTGGAATTTGACCAGGTTATATGATAAACATTCAATTCAATTTTACTCAAACAGCACGAAATCACAACAACAGTCGCCTCAGGGCGCTTTATATTGTAAGGTAGACCCTACAATAATACATACAGAGAAAAACCCAACAATCATATGACCCCCTATGAGCAAGCACTTTGGCGACAGTGGGAAGGAAAAACTCCCTTTTAACAGGAAGAAACCTGCAGCAGAACCAGGCTCGGGGGGGGCGGGGCCATCTGCTAGACCGGTTGGGGGGTGAGAGAAGGAAGACAGGATAAAGACATGCTGTGGAAGAGAGACAGAGATTAATAACAAGTATGATTAAATGCAGAGAGGTCTGTTAACACTTAGTGAGTGAAGAAGAAATAATGCATCATGGGAATACCCCAGCAGCCTACACCCCAACTATACGCTTTAGCAAAAAGGAAAGTTTGAATCCTAATCTTAAAAGTAGAGATAGTGTCTGTCTCCTGAATCCAGACTGGAAGCTGGTTCTATAGAAGAGGGGCCTGAGAACTGAAGGCTCCGCCTCCCATTCTACTTTTAAAAATGAACATAAGCACTTCATTTATTTATTTATTTTCTTTAAATCTTCCGCTTTGGTTTGAAATCGCAGCTTCAGGCATATCCTCATTTCTGTCACGACTATCTGGCTGTGAACAAATCCACAGGGTTGCAGGAAACCCCTCCGGGATGTTGGATGTATTTTGCCATATAATATTGATGCGTTTCTTTGTGTAATGTATTCATCTCCCAGGTTGACTCTTACTGCGTGGCCCAATCTCCTTTTACTCTGCTTAATTAATAAATCAGCATGACATAATAGTGCAGTTAAATGGGATTGCATTTGCGTTATTCTTTGTTTGTGATTACCCACTTACTCTGAGCATCTGTATCTACTTCAGTCAGTGATTTTCTGGGTTTCCCAGAATACCTTTCACCAGCCCCTAGAAAATCTCTTTGTAGCAATGTATTTCAGTGTGTTCTCATAGTGTCACATTCAACCACCGATGTTATTGATAAGGAAATATTGCTGCAAAGAATAACTAAAATATGTTGCTTTTATGCTTGGGTTAATTAGAAACCGTGTTTTTGTTTTCATCCATGTATCCACAACAAATGCCCCATTTACCATATCTGCTGATATGTCTGGATACAGCGTTTCACGTGTATTTCTGCTGTGTGGCTACGAGCCAACGCAGTGTAAACAGATGTCGTTTTCGATCAGCACAGGCTCGCACTAACACAGTAATGCAGAGACCCAGCTACAGGAAGAGATTAGCTTGATACTGGCTTTGCTGAGAAATGTAGAGGTGAGGGAAGGGTTGAAGGGTCGGGCCGTAGGAGAGCAATGGAGGGATTGAGGGTGATGGGCATGTGTAGCGGTGTCTCACCAGCTGCGGTGATATGTGAGTG